>JAUZND010012230.1:0-81172 GCA_034780555.1 Coelogynopora nodosa | reverse complement strand
CGCCCCCCCCCCCCCCCATCCCCACCTGATAATTTTTCTAGGACTGCCCCTGATCACCGATTATCATATTATTATCATAATGGTTAACTTATCATTATCACATTATGTATCAATTTATTTGCATTTCTATAATATATAACTGCCTTATGAAACATATATAATTAAAATCAATAATTGGCACATTACAAGAGCAACAAGGTATTCTCAGTGGAACTTCGTTGTCAGGCTCACCTCACAAACAAATAATAAGCCATATAGGGTATTATTAATGGGAGTATATAGGAGACTTTTTACAATGAAAAAATTGCGATCAAAAAAACAAAAACGTGGATGAAGAGAACTGAGAGAGTTGCTGATTACAAATATGATTGGCTAACAGTATACTGGAACCAATTTATACTGGCTATTTATATTATGTTCATAATAACAATGTGGATTGTCAATGAATCGCTAAATAAACAAAAGCCTAGGTGCGGGGGGAGCCCCTATATGTAGGTTGTCCATATACAAACTAGGTATCACAAGCATCACAGACGGTATTGTATTAGCGCACAAAAGACGATCAGCGAAGATGCATATTTAATCTATACAAACATACAGAGACATATACAACTAAATCAATAGTTAACACTAATCAGTTTCACTATGACGACCACTAGCTAATTCTAAACTAATGAAGTAAATCGCCAATCATCTTTTTTGTTGTATTGTGTTTTGACCGCCGATAATTTGTTCAGGTTTAATAGTTGGATTAGTGAAGTGCCAGTCAAACCCAGGTAAAGACATGGAGCAAACTAAACTATTCAACTTGATCAAAAAATCCACTCAAAAGTCCTACCTTGACGCTCTCAATCTTATTGGGGATCTCTCAGCCGACGAAATAAAGCTAAAATGTGAGGAAACTCAAAACACTTATCTGCACCAAATTGTTCTACGAATCGGCGACTTGTTCAAGAGGAATGCCGGCAACGTAACGCCCGCAATTCCCGTTCTGTACAAGCTGGTCCTGCATGGCTGTGACGTCAACGCCCAGAACTCGGTGGGGAACACCTGTCTCCATATGGCCTGTTTCCGGCCGCACGGAGAGAAATTGAGTCAACACTTGATCCGGTTGGGTGAGTTGATCGGAGCTGGAGTCGAGAGAACTGTGATTTGGTCAAACATTTGGAATATTATTTGACGGAATTTGTTTATATATATAGTAAACATTAAAAATATACTGTGGCCTACATTTGCAGTTTGATATAAAGTGATTTTTATTTACATAATGAATTAAATTATGGCTTACGGCTTGAATTTTATTTTTGAAGTACAGTATTTTGTATATAATGAATAAATTTAAAAAAATGTCAATATTATATATTATATTATAAAACATTACATATAGTATTTTATATTTTAGTATAATTATATACTTAAAATTAAAATTAATTAAATACATCACCGTCGCCAGGGTTTTGGTTTATGGTTTGCTATTATGGTTCTCTTTTTCTATACTAAAGTATTAATTTTTCTATGGAGCGTATTTTAATCTTACATGTCTAAATATCTAGTAAAATCTGCGTACAATAGGTAAACGGTCGAGTGTAAATAAATTCTCCTTTCAGAAAATATGGCCTCATTATATAATCTCATTAGTTAAGTTTTCAATATACATATTCGCATATGTTTATATATAAAGAATTTTACAATTGTAATATATATAATTTTCTTCTTTGAGTGAATTTGTTGGATACATTACACAATTTCATTTTTGGTTTATTAATCTAAACTTGTACAAGCTTATACAGCTAAAATGAATACATTTAAATTCTGCGTTGGGACTTCTTTTACTCGTTTTCCCAAAAGGCACAATAAATTTTGACGCTGCGCGGCTTTATAGGATGCTGCTCTCTCGCAACCATTATTTTTCAAAATTTCAATTAATTATAAATCACGTGTCTGTATATAGACATACAGGCATCTCATGTAATAATATGTGTTTAGCTATTGTAATTATGTATTAATTATAGTTGTTGTATATATTTGCTTTCTAATGTACAGTTTTTAATTTTAGTTTATATTAATTATTAAACTATTTTATTTCATTCGTTACATTTTTATCATTTTCTACTATAAATCACATAATTTCACATTAATTTATGTTGAAATTAATAGACTAAATATACAAAGGTTAGGAATCTATCATAAAATATTTCAGTTAGTTTATACAAAGAAATTATATATTGAAATTAATCTGCCCCTATACTAATTAATCTACCCCACTGAAAATGGTGCCCTTTTTAAAAATGCGATACCCCTTTGAAAAATCCTTGTGACGGCCATGAAATATGTTACATATATTTACTAATGAAAAATAATAAATTTCACACATTAGTTCAAGTTTATTGTGTATTATATTGTAAATATAAAGTTATGCATACAATTTCATTTTAAATGCAGATTTAATTTGTACGATTCAGACAATCTAGAGGATCCATTTCTATTCTTCTGTCTGGATCATCCTCGCTCATCGTCTGCAAGTGTTGAAGTTTATAATATAGGGATCGAATTTTTATGATTTAAGTATCCGCTGTATCTATATAGATTCTGAGAACATTAATTTCTGTGGAAGATCATCGCACTGATTTCTGTGGGCTGACCATAACTTTTGCCAGTCCAACTTCTTTGACTACATCATGCCTTAAAGGTCCGCCTCAGCGAGCAACTCCATTAACACTTCCAATCGTTTTGAACTTGTTCAAAAGTCGACTAACTGTTGTATGGTTTACTTCGGGGTTTCTATATAAGGGTGTTTTCTATTGAATTATTCTGCAACTTGTCACATTGACACCCATCTCTTCTACAAAGCATTAATATATAGATGATATAAAATACTAAATATACTAATATACTAATTTATAATTTTGATTATATTAATTAAGTATATTTGGCCAATATTTTTTATTACAATCAATAATATATATAGTCTTACTAAAATAATAGCGTAGCAGAAGTTCTGATGTTTGATTTTTATAAATTGCATTATCTTATAAATTCGTGCAAATATATTTTTTCAAAGCTTACCTTTTTTAACCATTAACCAATATATTAAATCAGTATATTAAATCCAATTTAAGCCAGTATATTAAATCCAATTAAAACCAGTATATTAAATTCAATTAAAACCAGTATATTAAATCCAATTAAAACCAGTATATTAAATCCAATTGAAACCAGTATAATATTAAATCCGTTCAGCGGTTTTGTTAGTCTTATATCAACAATTTTATTTTAATTATTATATTTTCCCAAAAAAATCTATTAAAAGTTGATTTGTTTTACTGCCTAATTTTTAACGTAAATATTAAAAGGAACAGATGTAAAAATTAATATTCTTTTATGAAACGGATTTATTTACAATTAACTTTAATGCCTTGCGATAATCATATGACTTAATAAACTGCGAAAAAAAACTATCAAAAATTGTCGCAAATCACAAAGTTGGTATGACTATAACACAATCTTATACAAATTGAACAGATTCAATTATTTATTATATGTATCCAATTAATCCTTTCAGTCCTTGAGGGGACCTAATATTAGTAATGGCAAAATATGCAGTACTATGTGCTCGTATATAATAGACATATAAAATTTGGGTAGTGAAAAAAATCGATAAAAATAAGTTTTTATGTTGTTCGGACAACCGAGAATGTTAAAATGTTAAAATGTTAAATTGTTAAAATCCTAACCTTCAACAGTATCTGATACATGTAAAATGTTGTTCGTTATCAATACATATTGTATATAACTTATAGTATGCCAATTTATTAGAAATATATAAGAGGCTATATATATTTTGTTACTATAATTATAGGTCTATTAATTATCTAATGTGTACGCTTCGCAGGTGCCGACCCGGGAATTTTCAATAAAGCTGGCTGTCGTGTGATTCACCAAAACTCGAAACACAACTGTTGGATGGTTCGTGGACAAAAATCGGCAAAATGTAGTATTTGGATGGCTGGTGAGCTATACATTGCAATTATTGTTTAAACGGACAAAGATTGAAACAAACTCGACTTTTAATGATCAAGAAAGCGTTGTATTGATTAGTGCGATATTATTTTTAAAAAATGTTTTGTAATTTTAGCTATATTTAAATCAATTTATTCACTACAAGTTCAATAGTTAAGATCAATAAGAATAAGCTGATGTTACTTTTATCGATTTGAGTAGTATTTTATAAACATTAATTTAACTCGGCAACCCTCTCAAAAAACAGGATTCTGGTTCTCGTTGCGCTTCCGTTCGTATTAACCGTTTTCAATCTGAGATCGTTGCTCTTTTCAACCGCCAAACATCCGCTATATTTCAAAGGATACATTCAATGTAGCAAACGGTGATGTGACTCTCCATGACAACACTTCTCTATACTGGTGCGTGGAGGGACGAGGGATGTTGTTCTCAATCAAGAAAGGCTGTAAATAATGATTAACCCAAAAACTGGACAATTACAGTACCAATAAGAATAATATGCATAAAATTAATAGCAACTTTCATATCCGAAACAAAGAACATAAGTTAACTATATTTGTATAAATATTAAATATTGTAAAATATTTTACAACTATATTTTTAAAATAAAAATTGTCAACAATATTTTATAAAATTACCATATTTACAATATATTATTACATAATGTTATAATAACTGTCACTAATTTTTGTTTTGACAGTTTTACGAAATATATAATATGTATTATTTATAGAATCTATTTCGATATATAATATAGCCTACAATAATTCAGAAATAATAATAAATATTTCATAACTTTTGCATAGAATGTGTAAATGCATTTTTAGTTTTTACCTATAGGCTACTTTTAATGTCGTGATAAGTTATAATTTCTTCTGTTAGGGTAAGATATATTGAGTATAAATGTTTTGAAATAAAAATTAAATGAAAGCGTTGACAACAATGTATCAATTGTGGTCATTGTGTCTATTTCATGTCGACTTCATTTCAGTGACTTAATCTCTTGTATCTTTAAGCTCCACTAAAAATGGTGCAGCTTTATTTTGATTTAACTGCTTATATATAGGTGATTATTTATTACTGTAGGTATAGCAAATAGCTTCCACAACACTTGCTGCAGCAACACGTAAGTTCCATTGCAAGAAAGCGCATGTTACAGTGATTGACTTTTACACTATATTGTTAATGTGCGGTTGTTATTTCAACATAGCAGAGTATTTCGCAGTTTTAGCCTGGTGCAGAGTATATCCATGTATCCGATAACCCTTGGGATTTGGTTTCTTTTTTACGGATACGTATATAGCAAGTTCACACTTGGCTGGGTTAAAATTCATCATCCATATTGTTTCCAATTTTTACAGTTTCTGAAGATCCCTTTGGAGGGTTTCGTTGTTTTTTTAAAATTTTATTAGTCAATATAGAAAGTAGTCATATCGAATAGTCTAGTAGTGGATTCTAACCGCTCGGAGGGGTCGCTGATACCTCCCAGATTAAGTTAATTAGTGATTATGTCATAACATCCAGTAAAACTACAAAAAAATATAAACGAAATATGACCTCGAATATATTTTTATTTGATTTTTTATTATAAATGCTTAAACTTTTTTTGAATAGGACGTATCTTACAAAATTAATTTAATATTATGTCATTTTCTTTCATCAATCAATATGTAATCGACTCTTTAAAATTGATTATTTTATCAATTTTTATATTAAAGATTGAAGGAGAAACAACACGTCTTTTCAATTTTTTAAAAAATTATCCATGTAACCTTTTTTTGGATTAAGTACAAAATGTTTAGTTTATTCTAAGGATTAAAGAAATATATAAGGAACATTATAAACAAAATTAAAATGTTGCAAACAAATAAATACATGATAAAAAAACTTTTTTTAAATATAATTATTTTCATTTGATCAAGTATACAGTTTTTATCTTTATTAAATTATTAATCTTATTATAAATTGAGAAAAATTGTAAAGTCGAAAAGCTCCTGATACAATAATTGAATGTTTTACAAATTCAATAATTTATATAATATTATTTTGAATAAAAATGAGGCCATCATTTAATCTAAAGTATACAATCGAATTAAATTGTTGTTAATTAAATAATAACTGCTGTTAATTATATTATTATGTCAACACATATGACTCAAATTAGATATTTTACTGTAGATATTTACAAATGTAATAAATATGCAAACAACTGCTAGCACAAAACATATATTAACCAGGTCTAAGAAAACACAATAAATAATTTCGTGTAGACACAAAAAGCATTACATATCGTTTTCAAATTAAGCCTCTCTATAGTGGAAACAATCAACATCCTCACAATGCTTCAGTAGTGTCAACAGAACACAGTTTCATGATGTTTGCTCAGGGTTGCCAATAAACAATGTAAGGTGGAGTTATTTAATATTTTCTTACAATAAATCGATTATTATTTAGAGTTATGTTCGATTCTAGTGCAAAAAATAAATGCATGTTATATATGTAGGTAGCTGACATTCGAAAATACAAAGAAATAAACATCGGTGTTATTCGTTTTTCGATTAATTGTTGTTTCATAAATTCAATTAATTTTAGTTTTCTATAAATATAATTATTAACTATATATTATAATTTAATCACAAAATCCATGTAAGTGGAATTTAATAAAACCTAAATTACACTATTTTACGTGAGAATAGATTTAATCTATTCTATTTTCATTAGACAAATTCATTAAACATATTTTAAACAATGTTGTTAGTTCTATTAAATGGAAGCATGATGTATAATACGCATCCCTATTAAAAACATGACGATATTTAAATGAATAAACATAATAAATTATCGCTTATTATTTTGTGTTTGTTTATATCAACAAAAAATATCTTCACTCGGGAACATTTTAGTTTATTATAAGTACTTTAATTTGTTTATTCAGCGCCACCACTTGTATTGTTTCAGTCAAATATTTGTTTGATCTTTAAATTATAGTCTTACATTAAGTTACAGTTTACAGCAGTAGGCTACTTGTTATATTTCTTTAAAATTCGAGACTCTTTTCATTCGTTTAGTGTTTCTGAAAGTAAAAGATAGTTATGTTATTTTCATTCAAAAATTTGTTAAATATTGTTTCAATTGTTCGATAATAGTTTTGTCATTTTATTTTCGTTTTTCAATTCTTTTTATTTTATGGTGTTTTATGGAGTCTAAATATAAATAGGATAAATACGCGGTAAATTTGTTGATATTTTTACATTTTTGAAAGCTTTAAGTTTTTCATTATTTTACAATTTAATTTTTTTAAATTTATAAATAGAATTATTGTTTTATTATTCCTTAAATTGATGATTTCGATAAGTTGAAAAGCATGCAAGCTTTGAAGACTGTATTTAACAAACTATGTTTAGAATAAATATATCCAGAACTGTGTGTTTAAGGAGACGTTTTTTTATTTAGTAAATACATAGGTAAGTAGAACAATTATATAATATAGTAAAAAATTTTTTTTTAGATCCGCTTTCCTTGAATAAAATGTGCAACTATTTTTTCACGATTCAGTCCAACGTGAAGACGGGGACTGCATTGAAGAATACATGCGCAGCTGGTGTCGAGTCATGACGCGCCGACGGCGCAAGTCGCTCCTCGACATCGCCTACGATACGGGAAGCTTTCGGACGGTCGAGCGCATTCTGCGGTACAGAACCACCAACGAATTGGTGGTCGCCGCGTTGGCCTGCGATCTCGGTAAAGTCCAGGAATTGTCTCGCCTGCGTTCAGGTATGTGTGTAATTGTATGCCGTGTGTATTCTATGCATCTTTATATAGTTTTCTAAATGTATTAAAATTTTAATAACATTATATATAGTAAAATTGTGTTTAATTATTATGTTTTTAGCTTTACGTATGCGTCGCTTAGATTGTACGACCTTTACTATAAAATAACTATGCAACACTTGCTAATCGTTTCTAAAAAGACATGGGATATAATTCATTTGCAAACAAAAAATATAAATACTTGCCATGTTCTCTAATCAATATTATTTTCTATTTTAATGTTCATTTTCATTTATCTTATTGCATGGCTTTTATAAAAATTAAACTCACCACACTCTCATTAAAACACTTTTTAATTTGACTTGTTAACTTTTTATCTGAAGAACTGTAAAGGTAATACAATAAGGTTGCATTATCAATTAATTATCTCGGCTGACACGTCGTTCAAAATATCTGGTTAAGTAACTTTTTATTACGTAACGTATATACGTATACATTTTTAGCACTTTGCATAAACTAAGTATACTTTCATGTATGCTATGCGTAATTTTTAACAGGTATCGATGTGGCTTTTTAACTAAGGGCATTTATTAACAGTTCATTGTAAGGATTTCAAAAGTATAATTTAACAGTGGCCCTAATATAATATAAACTATACTTTTCTAATCATGATAATGCGGCAGTTGATAATTTGATATTTTTTGTTACACCCTTAACATTTGTTTAAATAATGAAAAATATCTTCCCTAATCTTGTATTTTATTTGTTTAAATTAATACCATTTTCTCAGTGTTTTTATTGTCATGGAAGACAAATTTACCATTATAAAGCTGTTTTTCAAAATGCAATTGTGTCATGATAGTTGTATTTCTGGAGAAAAAACAACAATTTGTAATTGCCTATCAATTATTAATGGTATAGTTAACAAACAAAATTATTTTGAACCAGTCTTACACTTACATTTAAGTAAATATAATCGGCAGTTACGACTAATATGGTAAACAAACCATTATTTTGAAAAGATATATTTGTCCGATCTTTATTTTTCATACATAGGCTTATTTATGTGAAACACAGAGCGTTCATTTTTACCAGTATATGTATCCCTTTTCTAAATATAACAATAATTTGATGCTGTAGCGGGGCATCTGAAATGATAATGTATATGTTGATATATAAAAAATTGAATAAAAAAATATATTTAAAGGTGTTATTATATTATTATAGTATAATAATATTATTTCATATTTTCAATTATATTATGTCAGAACGTATTCATGCAATATTCAATTTTTAAATGGATAACATAATTGTCGCATAAATATAAAATATTTGTATTTAAACCTTATAGAATTAATCTGTTGCATTAATCTATACTCATTATACTATATTCATGCAGACGCCTATCCGACTCTCAAAGGTAAAGAAGATTTTTCTCTTCTTATTCACTTTTTTATTCTGTATTCTTTTTATTTTTATTTCCAACACTTTTCAATGCTAACAACCATATTATACTGTTTTCTATAATTTTCTGGTAATTTCAATAAAATGTGTTTAACCATAATAATAAATAAATACATATTATCTAAAAATTATATATATATATTTGCATTTGGTTGTGAAATCTATACGGTAATGTCTAAATTTTGATCTGAACATCATTAGATATTTACGTATCACATATTATGGTCACGAAAATTTTAAATATACTATAACAGACTTTTTTTTCTCCATATGCTTAAAAAGGTTTTAAATATTTTTTTAAAATAACAATAACTATTTTTAGAAAACTGAAAAGGTTTTAAATAATTTTTTTAAAATAACAATAACTATATTTTAGAAGACAAGATGTTGTCAAGTTAATTAGACTGTTGAATGTTGAATGTTATTTATTAATATTAATATAAAATTATGCAACATAATAAATGACTCCGTGATATTTGGAGGTTGGTCAAATTTGAATAAATGATTCTGAGAAGAGCAGTTAGTGGCGCAATCCGGCCAAACGTATAATTTTTAAGCTTATAGCTTTTTCGATAACACTACTGAAATAATTATGAATGAGTCATAAATAATAAACAATTTGTAGAAAAGTTAAATTTCATTGAATTTTTCAATGATTAAAAACTAAACATGTTTAAATGCAAATAATTAATTGTCTCAACAAATTATTAAAATAATCTATAATGAATACGACAAAAGTAGAAAATTGAACAAGGATTCATGTACTTACATCAGT
The DNA here is from genome assembly GCA_034780555.1 of Coelogynopora nodosa. NCBI lineage: Eukaryota > Metazoa > Platyhelminthes > Proseriata > Coelogynoporidae > Coelogynopora > Coelogynopora nodosa. The sequence continues at coordinate 71,142 of JAUZND010012230.1, read as the reverse complement.
AATTCGTAACAATAAAAATATTGTAACACTTACTGTATTTCATATATTCACCGAGAGAATTTATAAATCCAAATCATAACGTAAGTCAACTTAACCTCATCGCGCCTTTCAATACATATTTCATGCATATGGTAGTCATATGCTGGTGCATCACGTTTCTTTTTTACTTCATAACTTTCTCAGATTTCAATTTATTATACACAGTTCTGGTTTTAAAAACACACTTTTACTTCTCTAGTATTTTTAGTCATTAATGTACAATTATATTTTAAATTCTGCAGTATTATGTAGTGTATGAATTAGTTGAATATATTACTATTATTAATAATGTGTTTTAGCCACATGTTTATCTTTATCTATTCAATTTTGAAAACCATGAAGCAACGAAAAAGTACTGACTACTTTTAAATAATGAATAAATAATAAGACCGCTTAAAGGAGAAAACAATGTATAGATAAAAACTGTCCTTCTTGTTTCGAGTCTAACTAAGATTGATTGATCAGTACTCATGATTATCAACGTTAATTAGGCTCGAAATCTCGGGTGTTATTGTCTCTTTAAAGTGGTTTTATTTTTGAAAACCATGATCAGCTAATATTATTAGATCTTTTATTATCGATAATTTTTTTAATATAAGAAAATACCGCTATTATACCACATAAAATACTACTATTATAAAACAAACTACTTTTTTGGGAACAGAGTGTGTACTTGTACGAGTAAATAAGGTATTCATTTATAATTGATTTTCATTCAAATGCATACAATTTTTTTACTTCAAAATTATACAAAGTTTATTAATAATTTATATAAAATATGCATTACGTTACAGTCATGAGTCAAAAGTATATATTTTTAAAAAACATTAATGGGTTTTTCAACTAGCCATCAATAAAAGTAATTTAGTATTTATTATTAATTATTATTATTATTATTTATATATTATTATATCATGTATATTATATTATATTATATTATATTATATATATATATATTATTTATTATTAAATTTATATCGTCATACAGATTTAGAGTTGCTAACATAATGTACAAATCAAAATACTGTACACACGCTAATGTTTTAGCATGACTCGTGATTGTTAATATATATAAATATTATGAATTAATCCATTTATGCGTATATCATTAACAAATGTCTTGAATCATATTTTAAATTAAAAATTGGATGAAATATTAATTATTGTTTAAAACAACATTGTCTTTTTAATGTACATAAAAATATTATAATAATGTATGTAATTAACTAATATATTTATATTATTAATATTAATATTGATAAATGTCCAAACAGTTGTCAAACATGACAGATTTCTAATAAAACAATTTTTTATTAATAATTTAATTTGTAATATTTGCTAAATTAGGCATTAGAAATAAAGCTAAAGTTCTAACCTGTATTTATACGCCGCGTATCTCTTCTGTACTGTCGTCCTTCTTATAGACAAGTGTGACCTGACCACAAAAGACTACTCACAATCCATTCCCAAGCCATTGATTGCGGAACTTCTTGAGCTAGGCACCGTTGCCAACAAGGTGATTCAGTTGCTTCGCAACTGTGGCGCTGATGATGAGAAAGCATATCTCGGTGAGAGGAAATAACGAGTGTAATTATTCTATAATTCTATTAATTTTTATTAAATTGGCAAAAAATATCCATACAAAAAAATTAAATCAATAAATTGGAGAAATAAAGAGGTCAAAATATAATTTCTAGAAATTATCTGTACCAGAAAATCCAGTAAAGTCGACTTAAAGAAAGAAAACACAAAATTGTCTTTGTAACATGCTAAGCAGAATTCCAATTAAAACCGACAGTCAAATGACAGAATAAATAAAAATAAATAAACAATTATATCAGCAAACACGTCAAAAGCGAAATTAAACATTCAAATTGTTTGGAGAAACACAAATGAGGTTCTACATGATAACCAAAAAACACTCAAGTAGTACTATCTTGTTTAATATTATTCGGTTATGGCTGTTGATTTTAAAATAAATATTTTTTGCGAAGTAGCACGCTTCATAGTCAAGAAAATTAAAGAGGCCATCAGCTATAGATAGAAAATAAAATAATAATAGTGTGACATCACTATTGAAACTAAAAAGCGTTTCTGCTGATTTTTTTCATTTTTCAGAAGCAGTAGAGGCGGCTAAAACGGAATTTGAAACGGCAAGATTTTATAACCTGGTTGAGGAAATGACCGAAGAGTCTCTGATACAGGCCTGGCAAGAAACTCATCAGAAAAAGTTTAACATCAACGCGGTCCGAGAAGATAAATCCAGCTACCTCCATTACATCGTTGAAAAGTGTGTAATTTGGTGTGGTATACTAGCTAAAGGGAATATTTGGTAACAATTCTGGATTGTATAATTATGACATTGCTTTTATTAAATCGAGTATTTTAATTATTTTGAGAAAACATTGGTGAAAACGTGGGTGAATATTTTATAAAGATTACAATAAAGGTATTTAAATATTGTTTTTTGATTATTTACTTTTCTTATTTGTATGACCCTTTAAAATTAATATTAGAATACTGATGTTTTAAGAATTTTCAAATCAATAAATATTAGAATCTTATAAATAGTGTTTAGGAATTTATGGCAGCAAAAATATTAGTAATCAATATTCTAAAATAAAGGACTTCATAAATTTACCCCATATAAATATAAATGTATAATTCAATGGACTCACAGATTAACTCATTATCAAATAAACTTATAACAATTAAAAAGTTAAAATTCAATTATAAAATAATTAGCCTGATTTAATTTAGGTTAAATAGATTTTAATTAATCAAATTAATAATGTAATTATACCTCATTTTATCTTATAATTAGTCAATTTTGTATTATTTTATTTTATAAATAGTCCAGTTTGTCTAATATTATGTCTCGAAAAAAGCTATTTACAACTGTTGTATCCCCATAGATAAAACTTGTATTTTATACGTTTTGAGGCGGATGGCCACAAACTAATGGGTCTCAAAACCAATAAACACAGCATTAAAATTATACTTTTAAAATGTATTAAATATAATTAGTCATATGTAGTGCGTGTAAATATAGATTTGAAAAATAATTTAAAGCAAACTTTGGTCGGAAATTCGGTGGTCTAACAATTCTAAAATTTAACAAGATCTATGTAATTTTTCTTCCGTCTATACTGATTCCTCTTTGGTATACTTTGAACCCTATTCCCCCCCGACTTATATAGGTACCACGCGTGTACTGACGTCCATCTGAGACGTGTATCGATTCGTCTCATGTACAAACTGGTTCTGGAGGGAATCATGGTCCAACAGAGGAATATTCGCGGAGAAACGGTTTTGATAACCGCCTACACCGATCCACCGGATCGAGTTCTCCTCGATCATCTAATTCAGATGGGTACGAGAGAGAGAGAGAGAGTTTCACGATTTATTGTTTCATTATTCATCTATTTATGGCGTTATTGAAAAGTACAAAATAATTCCATTACTAACAATATATTGTAGATTTTGTTGTCGTCGCCGGTTGTCCATAGTTAACGATTAAGAAGATGTACATGATTGTTTACCTTCAACGTTATGGACACTTCAAGTCGAGGACATGTAATCAAAATTCAAATTTTGTATTTCAGACCTAGTGGCATGTGTGTAGTAGGATGCAGCTTTTAATCTTGTAGGTTATTTGGCCACAACCTTACGTTCCTCTGTCTGATGTCTCTTACACTGCTTCTTGTCTGATATTTTCCCATATTTCATTCTGTCTGCTGTAAACGTTTCATAGTACTTTCAATTAACTTTAGTAATTGAACCCAATTGTCTCCAAATAACATCCTTGGGTCGTAGTTTAGAAGTGTCTGGGTTTATTTTTCTATGTATTAGCTCGCTATACAAGATATCCTTGTAGAATTTGATGGTTTCTTTGATAACTCCAAATTGATCACATCCTTATTTTAACATAATCTTAATAACATTTACTATGATTATGGCGAAGAGTCCAAAAGTGATCGATATTTCTAGAAGCATAACATTTTCATCAGAGTAATCATTATTTATATAATTGAATACACTGCAGTCTATTTATAGTTAATACATATAGTTAATTGTTGGCTCAGGTGTGGACTCCTCCATCCGATCTCGCACCGGCCTGTGTCTGGCGATCAACACCTACGCCACCCGGGGTGAACTCCTCCTGCAGCCGCTGCTCAACAGGGCCTTCATGCCCGGCCTCTGGGTGGCAGTCGAGGATAACGACATGGAGCGCGTCACCTACTGGCTGTCCAACCTGTGTCGGGTCAACACCTCGAAGGGGGGTCGCACCCTCATGGAGTTGGCCAAGGATATGGGGCACAAAGAGGTAGCGGCTCTGCTGGAGGAACACTTCCATGAAACCGAGTTTGTCACGGCGGTCATGGCAGCCGATATCGACCGGATGAAGCACTATCTTGGTGAGCTGGGCTGGGGAACAAAGCTGAGCTTTTCAATTCTGTGACGCGCGGTTTGTGTTGTACACATGCTTTTTTTTAAATTGCGGAAGGTTGTTTATAAAACTATAGGTCAAAGAAGTCCAAAATAAATACATAATATAAATACATAAATTGTTAATTAAAGTTTGAATTAAGAATTAAAATAGTAAAAAAAAACATTATCGGATACTACTCGTTAAGCGAAATAAAAACAGTATAGAATTTTATATTATTAAGCAATAAAATAGAACTATATGAAATACCAAAACAGACAATAAAAATTAAGAACATATGCATCTAAATTTTTTAATTAAATGCGGTGCTATCATGTGAAAATGTGTAGTTACTGTTTATTATTTATTACATATATCAATTTTATTAGTCACCACATCAACATTTTGAAATATTTTAGCTCAACATATAATTGCGGCATAATACTAAACATGCATGAACTTGTTTATTAAGCAAAAGCTATATTCTTATCGTTTTAATTAAATTTAAAATCATTGTTTTGATATGTTTCATATATAATATGTATAGCCACACATTCCGATTTAATCTACCCTTGTAGACATTACCATGTTGGATGTAAACTATTGTGAGTTTGAACATAATATTGTTAAGTTATTTCCACTCGTAAAGGTCTATGGTGTGGCTGCACTAGTTTTTAATTCATATGTTATAATTTTAATTAATTTAAAGTACATTTTTAACTTTATTATATTATTATATTAATCAAAACTGTAACAAACGGGTAATGATCAATTCGAAATAATTATTTCGATTTCTTGGAAAGAAAGACTAACACTTTTTTTTCAATTGTTTAATTTGTATAAAACTATCCTTGAAATAATTCCAGTTATGAGCGTATTACTATTACTTCTGAATATAGTAAATTAGAAGTCAACGTATTATACTGTCGGAAAATGATAAAATATTTTGTAATTTTCTTTTGTTAAGACCGATAAATCATATAGTTATCATAAACATCTCAAATCTGTTTGTATCCAGCCATGGGAAATGGAGTAAAGAAGGTCAACTCCTGTTATTCCCACTTCTTCGCCGGCTACACGATAGACCGAAAGACCGAGTTTGTTGTTCGACCAGTCATCCTCAACGCAATGGAGTACGCTACAGCGGAGGTATCGGCTCTGCTAATCAAGTTTGGCGCCCGCCTCGATGTTCAGTATGAAGGTACCAATAATTGTAGTATGCAGCCAATCGATTAAGACGTTCACAATAAATATTAATTGCATAGCTTTTCATATTGTACCATAATAATAATCATTCTAAGAAAATTGCAGCAGTAGGTATGTTTAAAATGAATTATATAGTTTTCGAAATCAACTAAGATAATTAGAATATAGGAGTCAAAAAATTACTTCCATAAATGCAGTACACTAGCCGAGTTAGCCTATATAATGGATTTTTAAAAGAGTGTTCGTTGTATTGGTTCTTCCTATTAGAGTAACTGTTAAACGTCACACATTGATATGGTTAATTACGAATTACTGAGTAAATCAGCAAAACTATAAACAAATTAAAAAAAAATCGAATTTATAATTTTTGAATATTTATATAAAAAATTAAATCGGTAAAACATCAAATTTCCAGAATACGCAAGTTCATATTATAAACAGGTTCTTATTTGTATATCTATAGTTTTTCATAATTAAAATATTGTACTTTTCTGCTCTGTACATATTGAAACCGTAAAGTGGAACAAATTTTAAATCGGTAATGTTATACACAAAACATTCCCAATTCACTTTTCCCAGAGTGTGCCCCATGTAGCCCGGCGGCATTCTGGGCATTCCGTGACGACATTCAGGCCTCCGTCACCATGGCGATCTCGCAGGCTGTTGACGTGTCGCTACGCGACGAGCGAGGCAAAACCCCGCTTCACAGTGCGGTAAAGAAGCGCGACCGACCAGCGGTCAAGAAGGAGATCATACAGGTGCTGCTGGATCGGGGAGCCAATGTGGCGGCCACGGATATGAGTGGACAGACAGCGCGCGACTTATGCGACCCAAAGGTAGGTTACCTCGAGTATGGACAAATCATTAACTGTATGACCTCCAATAAAGAAGATGGGGTAAATAGTACCCATATTTTTTGCCGGAACTTTAGTCTCAAAATCAGATATAGTAGATTTCTTTAAAATGATCAAACATGGGCTATGTATATGTTTTCCACAATTTACCTACATTTTTTATAAGAAATTCTGTCTCTCCGTTTTCAAAAATGTCACTGACTCACCTACCTCTCTAAAAATAAATTTTTTGGCGCTTCGTTTTGTTTTGGGCATTAATATATGTTGAGTTCCTGCAAAATATATTAATCATTAATTTATAGTAAGTGTACTTAAATATTTGACGTTTTAGATAATGTTTCACAACGCAAATTATAATGATTCATCCCAAATTTAAACTAGATAACGATTTTAAATTGACTTCAAAATGTTACTAATTTACATTTTAAAAGTATACTATTCAAAATGAACTGTTAAACTTTGGGCATTAATTACGTCCCTATATTATGGAGTTCTGAGTAGTTAAAGACATTTGAGTTACTATCGATTGGATGCTGCAGAAAACCAGTTTGTATACCGATCAACGCATATCTTATACTTGATTTGCTCAACGAATATTTATTGGACAGTATTTATCCTAATTAAATAAAGTTGGTGTATTCGGAGTTAGCTCAAACATAACTAAAGCCTTTTTTTATTCTTAAAGCTGTATTGTGGTCAAGTGTACCATTTTTAAATGGAAACCTCATAATTTTGATAATAATCGAAGCGTTTTTCAAATTAATTTTTAATAAAATTAATAATAAATCTAAAAAATGTATAATAAAATTTCTAATATCCTTTAGCTGTATATTTTATAAAAATTTGACCATAAAACTTTACATTCGTGATGAAATTTTTTTATTAGATGCACAAGATGATTTTTAAACAAATTAAATCTGTTTTTAAACCATCTACATTTATAAAAATATATTTTATTAGGTTGCCAGCTGCTCTTTGCAGGTTCTTATTTTTAATAATATTATAATAAAATTAAAGCTAAATCATGACAGTTTAGCAATTAAATGTTTAGTCATTTATATCTAAATCAAATATTTAAAAAATCTTGATATTAATAGATTTCAACAAAATTTCCTACTGGTCCAGGACCTCTTTAATTTCGTGAATATTTATAAACTCAACCCTCATGCTTGTATTTTTATGGCATAATTCAATTCTGATGAAAATAATAATAATTTGTACTCACGCATATAATAACATAGATAACACAAGGTACAAACTATTGTATATTGATAATACGTCTGCCCGGCTTTGCACATGTAGAGCATTCTTCGTCAAGTTATCGACGATTTCGTGCTCAACCTGTGTTACATCGGTGAGTACGACCGAGTGGAGCAGCTCATCATCGAGGGCTACCAGCACATCCTCGACATCAACGACAGTGTTCGCCACAAGACGGCCAAGGATTTGGCCTACCTGCGCTACTACAAGGAGCTGCTGGAACTTCTCGACGAGATACCAAAATACCAGGAGGAGGCTCGAGCCCTCCACAAGGCGGTGTCCCAGTGCGATATGAAGGGCTTGATTCGAATGGCGTCGGAAAAACGTTTGGCTTTTAGTGAGTTGCCGGCCGGCCAGTTAATACAGGCGTTGATAATAAATTCTTTCAATAAATAAATAACGAGAGACCAATTAAATACTATGCGATTTGCATATTTCTGTATATACTGTATACTGTGTATTACAGTATAACTAAAGTTAGAGCAATAATAAAAATACCACAGAAACATTTAAAATATTTATTTTTAAATGTGATGTAATTTAAGATTGCAATATATAGTTTAAGTCAATAATGCACAACTTCATACTGAATAACTGACACATATAAATGTATAAATGAAAACCTTAAACTCTCATTGACTGTTTAACGGTTGGGGTGTCCACATAATTTCTGTTCCCATCATTAAACACCTAATTAAGAAGTATAATATAATAATATTTATGAATAAATTTTATAATATATTAATTAGTATACTTATTACTTGTGTAAAATTAATTTAATAAATTTAAAAAACTTTTCACTATCAAAAAATTTGTATAAAAGATACAATAACAATTTCTACAGATGATAATAAAGGATAACAATGATGACCACTAATTAAAAAAATATGTACATCTAGTTTTTATATGCTACATATTATAAATTCAAAGCTATGATTATTTACAGAAGGGAAGAAAAAACACCAAACAATTTATTTGATGTCCACTATAATATATCAATTGTGCCACATTCATTTTTTCAGGCGTCGACTCCCGCGGCCGAAACATCCTCCACATTGCCGTCCTATTCCAGCACCCAGAGATGATTGCCGCCATCTGCGAGCAGTTCCCCGCCCTAATCACCATGGGCGACAACTGTCTACGGAACCCGGTCCACTACGCGGTATCTTTACGAGATGGTCGTGCCACCCTCTCCGTAATCTCAACCATCAATACTGTCGATCTCAGCGTCAGGGATGCGGTGAGATTTGGAGTTTTTTGTTTGTATATTAAAGGAAAGAGTACGATCAGGTGGAAAAAACATCGGGCCATTCATACACATGACCTGTGGTTTTTACTCAACAACAGTTAGTTTTTAATCACGATAAAGTGGTATAAGCTTTTTATTAGTTAAAAATTGATATCAAGTGATAGGATATCAGGAGATATAATAATTTTGGTGTAAAAACAAGTTAATACAAGTAAATACAATTATCATTATTATGGTAATTGTTATAGTCACAGTCATATGCAGTCAGAGTAATAGTCAGTCACAGTCATATGCAGTCAGAGTAATAGTCAGTCACAGTCATATGCAGTCAGAGTAATAGTCAGTCATAGTTATAATAATTTATAGTCATAACTAATGTTATGTAACCCATAAGTATAGAGTATGATCTTTATTTTTAAAAAAAGAAAAAAAGCTTTGATTAAATTTTAATATTTTATACATTGATAGTCTAGGAAAACTTTAAGTTATGATAAAAACAAATGTTTAATGCAATTAATATTTTAAATGGGGATGTTTTTTTACTGTAAACATAAATATTTCAATTAACATAAAAAAGTATAACACGAATGAATTGAACACATTCAAATACATATTATGGGTAAATTAATTTGCCTACATGCTATGATTTAATAATACTAATTCTACACGTTATACTGTACAAATACATACTTATTTGTTCATATCCGTAAACTTATGAATATTGTGAATATTTTTAAAAACGATATTTGTTGTTTTTGATGTTAAACTGTGAGTATCTCATGTTACAGAACAACATGTCGGTTTTGGATTACATCGAACAAGTGGAACGTCCCGTACCAGCCAAGCTGAAGACTCGGGGTCGTCGGGTGTACAACTATCAGGTAAATGTAATAAGCAATTGTTTTTAAATAAGCACAGATTCTAAAAAAATATTTTTATATTTATAATTTGAATTATTTAATTTATTTTTCTTGACAATAAATATATTTGAGGTAGCGGGAACCCTTAAGTGTACGACTAAATTTTGTTTTCATGTTAATGTTTTTTACACCTTTTTTTTACGAAAATGAGCGTAATACATGTTAGTATAATTTTTATATTATATCATTAATATCTTAAATATAAGACCCTTAGTTAGGTTTTTATTTGACCCATTAAAACTTAACTATATTTTTTAAGGTGTTTGAGTGTTTAGTTGTTTATACACTACGTTGCATATAAATCATTAAAAACCCAAACATATTTCGATAATAACTTTGAGATGTTATAATAGTTTTATTATTTAATCTTATTAGTTTTATTATTATAATGTGTTTAAATGTCGACATAAAGTGAGTTCGGAATCAAAAATAATATTTTGAAATAAGATAGATTAAAATATATACAAATTTAAATTAACTTTTAAAATAGTTTGCAGTCATTTTAAAAAGAATTACTTACTGTCACGTACAATAAATATTATTTAAAATGATCATTATGTATTATTTTATATTAACGTGTTTTACTATGGGTCACGGCAAATAATAATAACTGTATATTTATGTATTATTAAGTAAGGTTTATTTTAACAAAGATGTCCAAATAGTCAATTTACATTAAATTTCAGAAAATGCTTCGATATGTCCTCGAAAATAGATGCGAAATATTTCAGAGATACTGTAACAAAATGCCATTTTAAAATTGCACTCTGAATAACCACTAAATGGTTGTATAGGAATTAAACCCACGACTTAATTATCGGTGAATGAATCCAGTGACCACTGAGCTAAAACTTCGTCTGACAATTACTGAGTCTTTCTTGTTATTTGAGACTATTTAATATTTATTCGATAGATTTACCTTTTAGAAATTTGAAAATTGTCAATATGACATTGATAGCTATTTTTATTGCAATGATTAAAATATATTTTTTTATTGTGTTGAAAAATAATGTCAATATTATTTTATAATTTATTTCAACAAGTTTTTACTAAAACAAATTAAAGTTCGAATGATAACGGTAATTTTGTAAATGTAATCTATTTTAATTCATCTTTGTAATACATTTCCTGATTATAACTTTCGTTTGCTTCAGTTGAATTGATAAGATAAAATTGATTATGTTATTGTTATTACTGTTATTACATTGTTATTGCATTACAGCCAAGGAATCTCATAGAAAAAGAAATGGCGGAAACTAATTTTGACGATGACTTAGAAGAGGAGACTACAGATACAAAGGCTTAAGGAAAAGATCTTATCACTATTTTTGTTATTATTTAAGAACAGAACAACATTTGAAAACATTTTATTAACTAGATATAATGTTAATTACACATTGTATTCGTACAATTATTTTGACTGGATACAGTACACATTGGTTATATTTTAAATAAAATATTTTATGTATATAAGCCAATACTTTATTTTTATTTGGAAAAATTTCATTTCATTTGCATTGGGATATCCACCAGCAAAAACCACATAATGTGTATAATAAGTAAATAAATTTAGCTTACTAAGTAAAACATAACCTACATAAGGCATATTTCAATTATAATAACATTTACCGCATATAATAGGCCTACTATAAAACTGAAATATATTAAATCCATATAATTTTAACATTAATTTAAATACTGCGACATATATTATAAATAGGTGGTTAGATAGAAACGGAATTTCATATTTTGTCTTTTGTCATTCAATAATAAAATAATGGCATATGCAACACACTCTAAGCAGAAAATATTAAGGTCTAACAACAACAAAAAACTTTAAATTAAATAATGGGGTATAAATATATGAGTCAATTAAATATTAATGGTACGCATATATGCGTACCATTAATGGGATATATTTTCTATTAATAAGTTCTTTAAAAAAATATCACAGAATATTTATAGTTTATTTATGGAAACCGCAGGTATAGCACTAAATAGTCCTTTTTGGAAGTATGGGGTTGGAAGTAGTATTATATCGCACTAGAACAACTAAGTTGAAGAGATGCAAAGATGATGAAATAAGAAGTAGTCGAAATCCAAACAGGTCCGGATTAGTGTTGCGAGGTAGTATACATTGAATTGGTTTAAGATATTTAACAAATATTTTTCAATGATTTATGTCAGAATGTTAAACTTTATATTGACCAATTTAGTATGTTATGTACATTATAGATCTACCTGCAAATTTGATGTAAAATTTATTGAACAGCATTATAAAAATGTCCAAAAAACTTAATTTGGAAAATCATTAAAATGATAAGCAACCATTTTTAACAACGATATCACATGAGTTTGCCGTATTTATTAAATTTACAAATTTTCATAAAGTCCAACATTAACATGACAAAAAAATCTTTGATATAGCTAACTGCTATACACAGTATAATATCTGCAGTTGACATCCATGTAGCAGGGCAATAATTTAAACAGTGTTGTCCAAAGAGGGTTGTCTCCTGAATCACTTATTCCGTTTCCAGAAAATTTTACCTTCGTGTAGATTAATCGATGGGGTTGTAAATTTAAAAATTCTCTGAAATCTGGAATTTAGACGTCAATTTGCAATCCATCTTATTATTAGTATGGAATGCGCTATTAAATATTGATCACATAGTTCATATATTAAAAAAGCTTGGAAACCAACAAAATGACACACTTGTGTTATTTACTTTAACATTGAGGATTAATTAGGTATGTTTCTTCCTCAATGGCACTGATCAACATCATAGTATGTCAGATTGAACGACTTGTAAAGCTATAATTCATTATGACGTCTTTAGAAAAGTATTCAATTATTATATACTGAACAGTCTAATTCGTGGCTTACTAACAACCAGTTGGATAAAAGCGAAGTTGCTTTTAAAGAGTAGACAAATAGCTACGTAGTTTTCCAGGACATACTAATCTGGTTGATGAAATTCAATTAAAGATGGCGTCTCCGTCTGACGATGAAGTTTAAAAACTGCTTTATGAATTATCTGCTAGAGGACATTTCATAAAGATAGCCTTAGTAGATTTAGAGTAGTAAACTATAAAATACTTGTGGGTCAATTTGACCTCTCCACCCCTTTGTGCTTCTAGATATAAAAATGGCTTCTAAAGCTGTACTCTAAATCTCATACAAGTGCACACACCAACCAAGCCTTAAACTTACTGATGTTGTCCATTTAACAATGTGAAAATATTATATTGTTTTTTATATAAATAGGAAAGGTGTAAACACATAGATCTTTATAATATAATAGGTTAAATCTAATGCGAAACAGAAACTAACCAGATATATTATGATACGATCATTGGAAATCATTGTAATCTACAGGGCTCAAACGTAATTATACCATCGTTCAAATTACTGTATATAACAACCCCGTAATTTAATTGAACTCGATATTTGAATTGAATTCTATATATTGTCAAAGTAATTTTAGCTAACTCTTTTATAATTGTACGCATAATATCTGTCTTCGTTTTCATAAAAATTTACATATTTTAAACATCGGTCTTATTTTATACAAATATAAGTATTATGAACATATGTTTTGTCAAGAATTGATAAATAGATGTGTTATAGTAAAATTTAAAAAGATTTATCATAGATATACTGTTTACACACAAAAGTGTAAAGTATTGTGTATTAAACAAAATTAGAAACAACAAAAAAAATACTAAAAAACAAACAAAACAAGAAGTTTATACCTCTATCAGTTGATCGAAAACTAATTGATTCATGACAAGGTCAGTGGAGGGAAAACAATCACTATTGGCTCATCGTCAGCTTAAATGTCGTTTCGTTGCCTGGTATGTAATAACTGGCTGCCTTCATAATTACACCCTTTTTATGTTTTAACTCGATTATAAATTATAACTTTCAAATTTATTATTCTACAAAGCATTAGTTGTTAATGGAATCACTAATAAATGTATGCGTTAACCCCTGTCACATAAATGTATATTTCAATTTAAGGATGCACAATTGAATATTATTATATCACTAAAATAATTGTATGTTCTAAATCAATAAAAAAAACTATTAATCTTCAGCAGTTGTTAAGGAATAATGCTTTCGAGAACGTATTTTAACCTACTGTTAATATAAAGCTATACTATTTCTAAACTGTACTCATCAATTAATTCCTGTACGCATTCAGTGAACCTCGTCGTTCTATGATAAATAGTTAATCGATTTCAGCATTTGATTTAGACCGATAAACAATTCGATTCTCAGCAACTCGACTGTTCATATTAAATATAACATAATATATTGATATTATTAATTTTCATAACATTTTCCCCGAAAATACTTTTAGATTACTATTGTATCAAAATATATTTTTAGTTATCATAAAATTAATATTTAAACAAGAGGTAATTTTCTCTAGACAGTAATACAATACATTTTCGTATTAAGTCTGGTTATTAAATATTGAACATTATTCTTCATGTAAATTAGTGGATAATTAAAATATTTATTTAATATAACAGGTAACTAATTTGATAACATTTTCATCTGTTGCCAACGTAGTTGAATTTCGACTAAAATTAAGTTTTCTTTTTTTTAAATAATCTTTAAATAAAAATTACCTAATCGATTATAAATGGAGCATAAAACGTTAAAAAAAGTCTGTCTTACAAATGTTCTCTTTCTATATGAAAAGTTGAAAATGTATTCTTTTATTTTTCAAACATTTATAACAATAATTCATAGACATATTCAGAAATGGTTTCAACAGTAGCACACTTTCACAGAAATACAGTAACACATTGTTTAAATAAGTACTAGGACATATTTAAAGCATATATTACATAAAATAATTTAAGAACAGTCATATAAATAAAGTTGTAAAAGTAATAAGTAAATTTATATGAGAAATTGAGTGGAGTTAATAGAATATGTTTGTTTTTAAAAAGAATTATTAACTCGAATTGAAAAATTATCCCAAAATACATAGTAATATCGCAATCTTACTAAATTAAATCAAAGTAGTGTTGTTTTACATAAAAATAATTATATAAAAATAATAAATATAAAAAAATGATTATCTATTTTTAATCATATACTTTTATGCAAATACGGACACTAGTACGGACACTACGAACACCATAATATCCAGTTATTTTATACACTAATGGCGTATTTACCGTCATTTTTACTCCATATTTAACTTTGTTGCCATAGTTACCTTTGTTTCAATAGCACAAACGTTTAGTAAACTAGATTTTTTTGCTTTTAATATTGAAGAAATCCTTTAATGGTTTTCCAAAATTATTGAAGGCGTTCCGTATTGATTTCCTTAGATTGTATTTTTGATGTAATCCAACGTCTTTGGCTGTGACGTCTTCATTTTCGTCCTTAATTTTTTTAACTAATTCTTCAATTTTTGTTTCGTATTCGCTGACACAGTAGGGCATAAGGGTTGGATCTTCTCTTATCTGCTGCAATGTTTCTGCCATTTTTTTAAGATGATAAATATGTTTTAGTCGATCGTTCTTATGAGGCCGAGAGTTGTTTTCTTCAAAATTAATAAGACGTTCGATGTATCCGGTGTTCGTCAAATATGTGAATTGAAGGGATATTTCTTCTAGAAGATTTGAACAGCGGTGAGCTGCATTGATTTTTGTAAACACTTCTTGTTTTTGTTGTTTGTACTTTGTTAGCATACATATTATTAATTTTTTCTTGTCATTTTTTTCATCAATTGCTATGTTGTACTTTTTCATCATGTCCTTAACTGTTTCTTCAGTTTCTACTTGTGTATACACATAAATCGAAGTTCCATTGCTATGGTAACTTGCAGGACATTTCTTTGGACACATAATGCAATTCCCTTTTTTCATTCGGGAGCACCTTTTTTTTCATCTCCTTTGACTTTGCAAGGATCATGACATGTATGTTCACAAGTATTGCAATTTGTAATGCTATGACTAACAACAGTACATTTACAGTATGTTTTAAGTTTTTTAACTTTGAAATCTTTTTTAGATTCAATAGTTCCGTCTAAATTTACAATAGTGTTACTTTGTTCTTCAATTGAACGAAGGGTTTCTATTCCATTGTAAATATCGGTTTGCAAAGCTGCCAATGTTGATTGAAGTCGTTCACGTTCATCCAAAACTTGTTTGGTAAGTTTGAGGCTAACTGGGAATGTTAGTTGAATTAGTTCAAAATATTTTTTTAAACTTTCAAACCCAAAATTCCAATAAAACTCCGATGATGCGTCTCTATTTTCTGCATAAACAGACGAATTGTTAAATTTGAAGAAACATCCTTCCGAAAATTTAATACCATTAGACTGAACAACATCTAAAGCTGGAGGTCGCTGGGCATCTGCAAATGTAAAAATGAGAGAAATATTTGCTTCCATATCTTTCCCAAAAAGGTTAAGAACTTGGTCAAAAATGTACTTCTGCTCTTTAGTTATTCGCGCTTGGCTAGCTTGAATAAGAAAGCCAATTGAGGACAACTCCTGTGAAGGACTCAGTTTAGAATCATGAAACAATGAACGTATTTGGTCAATTATTACTTCATCATACTTCAAGCCGCGGGTGTCCCCAAACCCTGGTGTATCAATAATAGTGAGACTGTACGGGATGCGAAAACCCTCTTGCCAGTGTCATGTATAGCTGCTTACCCAGGAAGTCATACTGTCAGCAAGACTTTGACCTGCTTTAGCGCCACGTTCTTTAACTTCGCCGTTTTCATCTATTAGTTTAAATCGAAAGCCATCCTCATAGTTTACACCGTAGATGTAATTGATAATGTTATTGATAAGAAGTGTTTTTCCAGATCCCGTCATTCCAACTAGCAAAATGTAACGATGGTCAATTTCATTCATTCGTTGTCCAAATTCAAAGTTTCTTAAGTGTTTGCTCGAAACTGAATAAATTTCTTTCATGTGTAGTTTGAACACTTTTAATTCTTTGACACTTTCAAATTCAAAATGTTTTTGAATTGATAATACCTTGGTTTTTTGTGCCAATATTGATTCGGATGAAATATTATATTTCATTACGATGCATTCATACGTTGCTGTAAATTCAAGTATATCTGTATTAAATTTAAAACATTTAGATTGAAACTCTATAGCAATGTCAAATTCAGTTTTTGTCGAAGAATTCAATTCTAATCTCAATGATGTGTAATCACCAGAAAATAAATAAATTTTTAAATTTAATGATTCTAAAAAGTCAGAAAGTTCATTTTCCATACCTTTCTTATCGAAATATTTCGGATGAAAATTTTCTGATAATTTATCGTTTACATTGTTTCGAAGCTTATAAGACTCTGCCATCTGTTTTTCATATTCTTCTTTTAGCTTACGTTGACTATTTTCTTTCATTTCGTCATATCTAAAAATATTTTCTATTATTTCTTGCTTTTGGCCAACAAAAAAATTGAGACTGTTCAATGATTTATCACAATTATATCTAAAATTATCGACAATCATGGTACGACCGGAGACATCAGCTAAATCTTTTTCTTCAATACTTCGATTACATTTTTCGAATGATTGTTCCAGCTGTATTAATATGTCATTCATTTCTCCCTTCAGTTTTTCTAGAATACAATAAATTCTTTCATCGTTTGAATCACCGGAAACTTCTTTAATGTCTTCCATAAAAGTGTCTGCACGACACCGTACTTTATTGAAGTGCATATTAGCATTTAAGTGCCGATTCCTTTGTTGCAATTTCACTTGGATTTGTAACAGTTACTTATTCTTTAAATACCTTCGTCAATTCCTTCAATTGTTTTAGTAAAGCAGCTACAGTTGACCTCATATTGATGCGTCGCTGTCTAAACTCCATCACAATTGTCAAATATATTGAGTCATCATCAGAAACCTTTATTTTTAAAATAGATTCTTCAAAATAATATTTTATTGAATTTGCATAAGTTTCTAGTTCCTCCTCAATATTTTCCAAAGACTGTTCAATTTTCTTATATGAATTTGAACCCTTTTCTTGAATTTTCATATGAAAATTTTCTATTTCACGGTTTATATTATCGACTGGTGTTAGGGCATCATTCCTAAATTGATGCAAGCTCTCCAGTATATCCTTTTTCTTTTGCTGACGTCCTTCTTCATCCATTGAAAAAGGACACTTTAAATCAATTTATCTCTGAAATAAATAATAGGTTAAGATAATAATTGACTTTTTATTCTAAAATACTATCTAAACATTGAAAAAGTAAGCCTTTGATAATATAAATTGAATAGAATGTTGAAATCACTTAATCTCGTTGTAATAGTATGATATGATTAATTAAGTAATTATTTAATATAGCCTAACATATTCAATTATATTTAATTTATTAAACGAAATTATATACAGTAAATATGCAACCACAGGAAGTGTTAGGTATTTCGTCCATAGACAATTATATAATATAAAAACTAAATTGTAAATAGTTTTATTATATTATTAATTATATTGGAAATATTGCCGGTGTGATTAAAAAATAGAATTTAAAATATTTCCGTACTTATTTCATTTTGTTTAATAAAAGTTCCAAGAACAAATGCATACATTTTTTAATTAAAGATAAAATGGTAAAGAATAGAGTTTGAATTAAATCAACTGCATGATGCTTATCCGATCAATAGAATGAACAGTTAAGGCATTTTTATAATACCTTTTGTATCGGAAAATGTATGGTATAAAAAGGTACCTTCAATTTTAACTCTTAATCAGATTTTGTAATATATTTTCGGAAAAATTATATATATTTTATTTAAATAGAAATTTAAAAATAAGAATAAACATGCGAGGGGAGAAATAAAAGAAATAAGATTTGTATAAAAAGATTTAGTCGAACATTTAGTTGTAGGCAGAATATAAAATAGCAACATAAGGAACAAGAATCCTGTTACTAGCAAGGGCGGATCCAGGATTTTATGTGAAGGGGGCCCACATCCCAGTGGCGCCATTATTAAAATTAAAAAATGAACGATATGTAATTATAGCCGTGTATTGTTTAAAGATTTTGTTTTGATAGGTAATTAATGGATGCAATTTTATTAAACAAAATATAAGAAAAAAATACAATGAAACAATGTAGACACAGAAATGTAAGCATAAAATTCTAACATCATGATTAAGCATGTACTTTAAAAATATTAAGTTACAGTAATATATGCGAGTATAATATAAAAAATCATATTAGTATGATAAACCATGATCAAGATAAATAGTTGTAGTAACAATGTGTTACTAGTTATGAACTTCTAGGCTAATATGCCGAGAAACTGCTTACGTCTTGAAAAGTGTGGTACAAATCGATCTATGATCATATCCATGTCGAGTTTAACATTGCGATGAATAAGAAGTAGAGCCAGGCTGCAAAGTCGGTCTTCACCCATGGTGGAACGAAAATAGGTTTTCAACCGTTTTAGGTAGGAAAACGATCGCGCGCATTCACATGAAGTCACCGGTAGGGTAGCAATAAGGCGAAGTAATTTTTTGATAGTCGGGAATACATTAACTGGTGCGAAACTGAGACACTCTTTTGGATTATGCCTTCTTGATGAAAGGTGAAAGCTTGGTTTTTTTGTGTATTAATTGTAATAAACTTTAAATTTTATTGTGGTTTTTTCTTTTGCACCCTTAAAATTTTTTTTGTACTGTATATATACAACACAATATCACTTACTATGCTGTATTTAGCCAACCCCACCTCCCTTCCAGCAGCTATTCTACATTTCAAGGTTACGTAGGTCATGTCACTTGCAAAATATAATTACAATATATCCACTAAACGTCTGAAAATTAGGTACCACTTTCTAGACAGGTCTTTTTCCATGTTCAATAATTGATTTGTTACAGTATAAAGTCAGTAGTATATGCAATAGATACACCATCAACTATTATATTACAGCACATACTAATACATAGGTGAAAGTTATCCAGTTATAGTAATGGAGGAAATAAATAGTTTTTGCACCACCCACCACGTCGTTAAGCCTGAAATATCTATAATTGACTATTATAACAGAAAATGATCACCAAAGCCAATCGAAATATTATCTATTCTGCTAAATTGGTGTATCCAATATATTTGAATACATGGCTGAAATAGTCTGCTTTGTGAATCATCATTAGTCCAGCTGAATATAGATAGCATTGGAGACCTCACATGAAAAAGTTATTTAAATTAATTAATTTTTATTCTGATATGGCCTAGTGTATTAACATCATAATTTTGATTATACCAGTCACTATATATATATAAGCCTATATGCGCTTTTTAGTGAAATTTAGACAATTATAGGCGTTAGATTTATGACCAACGTTTTAATGTAAAATTGGCAAAAATTATATTCTATAAATTATATTCTATATAGTATTATATAGATAGCCGCAGTCACTGGACCAGTTCTTATACCTCCTGGATTCTCGCTTTTTATGTTGTGCAATTTACGGTTGTTTTTCTGCCTATATGTTTTATTTTCACCTGTTTTATTCTCGTCTAATGTGTTGTTGGTTAATAGAACGTGTCTTCAGGCTAGTATAACTAACTATATTGCATTATGCACCACTGACTAAAACTGCATAATGTTTGTGATTCGAATTTCGAATTTTCGTATTTCTATATTTTTACTTTTATAGGTTAATATTAATAATATTACTGCACACGCAAAAGTGGTACTATGTTTAATTTGTAGGTTACTTCTTTACTAAACTAATATTACTCTTGTAAAATTAGACAAAAATTATAATTATTTATTTTCCTTTTTTTTAACTATCAATATAAATTAATACGTGCACTTAAATATCTTATTATTATAATCAGACGAACATAAAGTGTAATAAATAGCTTTAAACACAGTGGAAAATAAATAGTTTTACTGACTATTCATCGAAAATGTAATATTAATTATGTAATCGGATCTCCTCCACTTACTTTGCGATACTTTTTATTTTTACTTTTCTATTATAGTTACTCGGTGTCCGTATGTATGTCAATTTATAGTGCAGAAGTTATTTAACCCAATTGAAGTAAAATCGATAATAAAACTACAGTTTTTAGATTGTATATCTTTATTTTAATGTTCGATATAGGCCATAATTTTTATCATTCAATGCACAAGTCAGTATAATTTTTAAATAAATTAATAAAATACTATAGAAGGACTATGTCCTCTTATATGGGTTACGTATACGCAAATCTAGTTAATATTCAGTGCTATACGTGTTCATTTTAATTGTCCGATATTACATTCCATACTGAATTGTCAGTATCATTGCAGCAAGAAAGTTGCAAAAAAAGTTGAGATAATTGATATATCTTTTTTGTTTTCCTAAATAATATATTAGTATATAAATAAAGGTATATTGTGTAAATAATTATTAAGTAAACGTTTTTTTAAATTAAAAAGCGTATATAAATAAATAAATTATAAACATAAATGTGAATTTGAATGTGAATTACCTACATGTAACTATACATAAACATAAATAAACATCACAATATTAGTTTGATAAAGAGTAACCTAAAAATTACATTATATAGTACCACTTTTGGGTGTGCAGTGGGGGTACAAATAATATTATAAAAGTAAAAATATGAAAATTCGACATTTAATCACAAACATAGAGTTTTAGTCAGTTGTGTATGTATAGTTAGTTGTACTAGCCTGAAGGCACGTTCTATTAGCCAACCACACATTAGACAAGTAATAAAACAGATGTAAATAAAACATTTAGGCAGAAAAACAAATGTAAATTGCACAACATAAAAAAGCGAGAATCCAGGAAGTATAAGAACTGGTCCAGTGACTGTGGCTATCTATATAATGCTTATCAAGCGCTGCTCTCTTACCCATCGCGATCTTGACAGTTGATGTTAAGTCGAGAGTTCTTTCCACTAGATCCCAGCAGAAGAGATTCTGAAAGAGAGAGAACACAGCCCCCGTGAGAGCGTGAGAAAGTATCTAGATCAGATAGAGCGATTGATATAGAATATAATAAGAAATACTTCGTGCAGTTTACCAGTTGACAGATCTATAGTGAGAATATTATTATAAATAATATCAACTCAACCTACAACTAACGCGGCGGAGTCATCGAGTATCAATTTGGCATTTTGAATCATTTTCCCAATCGATAGATTTATTCATAATGACAAATAAACGTAAGAATAAATCTAAATATATGTTTATTCTTACAAGTCCCATAAGGCTAAAACATTATAAAATGATTATAATCTAATTGCAATATATACAGAATGAAGAATATATTTATATATATTACTTTTAAAATATTTTATAGAGTATTAAAATTTAATTAGATAATAAATACATAACGGAAAAAATGGAACTCACACAATAAAGTGTATTATATTAATTTTAAATTAAGGTATATTTCGTTGGAAAATTAATTAGAGAATTTTTTTAATTTAATATAAATATTTATAAAATTTACCCAAATTTTAGTGAATTTGTATGGTTGAGTGTAAACACAATAAGTAGTATTATCAGCATAAAAGTAGTATGAAGTAAAATACACAAACATGGAAACAATTATTACACTAATAAACATATTATAGTATGTGCATGTCTATTAGGTGTGTTTTAAAATAATATATGATATGATATACATATAAATTACAATTTAAACTATAATATATATTTATATACGTAATTTCAACAATAAAATATATACAAAAATTATAAATTTTACACAAATTCAAAGTAAAATTATGACATTTTAAATCTCTAAATCTGTACCCTATACGATATATCAGTATATATACAATGTATTTATTTAAATAACTATAAATGAATTACAGAGCACGAAGCATCCTCTACGAAGTTAAAAATTATATTTAGCAGATTCTAAAATTTTTTACTGATTTCTTGACACATTCATCGTGCTAACTTTAACATGTGATATACGAGAGGAACGTTTTATCCCCCGAAGTACGTATGTACTAAATAGAAGGTCTAAAATATAACTTTAACAACTTTGTACAACAATGCCGTATTAACAGAATCTATAATACACAATCTAATTATACAATATACTCCAATACATGTTACAGTTAAACTATATAACGAAACAATTATAGTGTAACTTTGAAATTGAAATAACAATGAATATATTCCATATAAGCAATTTTACTCTTACTTATACTTGACAAAATAAATAATGATAAAATTATAAATTATAATTGAATCAATTTCAATTTATTACGTTTATATGGTTCAAGGTGCAATATACTATGTATCTTATTTAATCAACAAACAGTTTTCAAATATCTTCAATTATTGTAAGAGTTAAAATATCTTAAAAATGGAGCCTATACGTAGATATAGGAATTACGATCATCAGGAATGTTAAATGAATTTCCCACAGATCCAAAAAAAGTTACCGATCGTATATTAATTCAATATTTTCAATAAAACGATCATATATTTTCTTCTCCTCTCTGCCCCCACCAAACACAAGATCCTCGGCAACATGCCATGCCATATTGCACGAAGGTCAATATTGAGCCAACCATGCTCTGTTACTCTACATTATATGGCAAAATTAGTGGAGAAGACAGAGGAGCTGAGGGGAAGGCAGAATAGCCCCATCTCAATGACATCGTCTGCTAAACAGATCAACAAAAAGACCGTGCGCTTGTAATACTCGCGTCAGTCTATAGAAGGGAAAAGTAGGCCTTCGGTAGATGCCATGTTTATAGTGGAATATTGTGACGATTGGCACACGCAAAATATGCATTAACTTATATATATAGATTGAATAGTAATATAAAATGTGGTACAGAAACAGCCAAAATGTGTCCATATTAAAGACTGTTAATAAAACATTGGTGATGGTGGTGGTGGTGGGAGAAATTATCACATCAATCGCCGCCTTCGTCAGGCAACCTTTTGTTTATATAATATTACTCGAGCAGCTAGGACCCGTCAACAATATACATACCGCAGCGGCAAAATGTTATTGGACACTTGCTTACATGTTAACCACATTTTATAACGAGATGAGAAAACAAGCAGGGGAAAATAAAACTAATTGATTTGGCATTATTGATCTAGTTATATAAGATCACAACCAATTTGAGTAGTTCATTTCAATAACTGTTTATTTGTAGAATTCAGATGAAACACCGATATTTACTAACGCCATAGTTATACTATATTTCAACAAAGACAAAAATAATATATATCAATACTCACGCACGCAAAAACTATTAATTTATTAGATTATTATAGAAAAGTCAAAAATTTTGTGTCTTTAACAACCCTCGAAAGAACTAAATGATGGATTTATGAAGTATATTAAGAAACACTTTTGCAGTTGCTTTCATCTTTTAGAGTATAGCATAGATTATAGATTATGACAGTAAAATTAAAGTTTAGAAAGAAACTATCAATTTCCTAAAAGATTTCATGCGTTTATGGCCTCATCACTAGCAAATAAATAAATTAATAGTCTATTTACTTATTCTGAAGAATAAAAACACTTTTTTTAATTGGAATAAACAGACAATATTAATTTTTAAATAATAGTGAATTATTTTAAATATATACATATATTAATATATGATAATTGGGAACTAATACTAAATAATACAGCTGACAATTTAATTTACTAGATTATATCAATTGGTAAATGGATTGATTGCATTTATTTATCAGTAGTGTAATATGATCACAAAAGTTGTACTAAGTTGGAGTTAACATAAACCGTATATTAATCAAAATTTATAATAATTCGTTAAGGTAGCAACAAATAGAATATTGATTATTAATCATTGTATTATAACAAATAATGTATTATATTTATCAGTTATAAATGTAAGAAAAGATCATCCAAAATTTAAAAATATAAGTAAAATATTCATAAGGAAATTTACTAACTTTATAAGTCACTCTTTCATTAACTTCTTTAAACGAATAAAAGTGAATTATTATCATAGAAAGTTAAAATACATAATAAGCAAAAATATTTTAGTTTTATGATCAAACTTTAATTATATATCGAAGCTAACAAATATAAAATGTGTATCCAAAGTAACTAGAATATGCACCTTGTTTGTTTAAACGTGATAGCTATATACGGTCGCATCAAAAATAGTAAATAGGTACATCAAATTAAGTCATTGTAGGTAAATATATATGTATAGATACTAATATACTGTCTAGTATTGTGAAATCCTAAACAACAATTAACAATTATACTCTTAGTTGACTAGATTCATGTCTGATGTCGTACATTATGATGTTTGACAAGATGTATATAATAGACATTGCAAATAAAACTGTAACACTATACATAATTCAGAAAACCACACAGTTAAAGTGCATAAAAAAGTAATAAAACGGATTAAAAAGTATAACTTATTTACTGTAATATAGACAGAGCCCTTAAAAAAATAACCATTATAGACACCATGAACGCGGAAGTGGATAGATTATGACATGTGATCCTATAAAAAATAATCGATTGAAACTCTGGAAGACAATAGGCTATAACTAGGAATCAACAAAGCAACACTGATCCTCTTAACAAATTTGCGTTGGCCTGCCTGACTCCATATATGCAGATCGTGCTGTTACTGTTAATATAAGTTTTTGATCCCCTCCGATCACATGCCAAAAATCCTTATAGTTCACTTTACTTCAGAACATTATATAGCATTCACACTAACAGCAGCGTATATTTAAAAACCAAGAAATCAGGGGTGTGTTTGCAAGAGACGGTGTCTTGATCCAGTGCCAGATTTATGTACACACTGAATCAAAATAAATAAATACAAAAATAATTATAAAGTCCAATATATTATTATGAGAATAAAATAGGGTCGTGTTCCACTGAATTACTATACAACAGGTAAGAATTTCACCTCATACTACATTGTGGCTGCATATATATAGGTCAATGTTTCATTTTTTTTAAAAAGGGTACATGTGTCAACCTGTGAATGCGATGTGTTCTGTGTTAACAAAATAATATAATACAATGTGTTAACCAAAACAGTAAAATATAATATATTTGAAAGGTAAATAAATATATTTAATATATATAATTATATATATATTATTAGTATTTTAATATTATTCATTTTAATATTATATTTTAATATCAGTTAATATCATTTTAATATTTTAGTATTTAATATGTGTAAATTAATTTATAATTAAACTAGATTATAAATAATAAAAATTAGCTCAACTTAAAAAAAACATAAGTAAACTATGTAAACAAAATTTTTCAAAATAAATTCATATTAAGATAGTATACAAATAAAATTATATAAACGCTTAGGTGGCTAAATGTGGAACAGAACATTTGTTAACAAATAATAAATCGTTAAACAATATTTATTACAGTGCGACATATAAACTCATAATAAAGTTGACATCTTCATAAAATGGTTAGTTTTACAATATTGATAAATTTGCTGAGATTTTACCTTTACTTTGTCCTATAGATTTATCATATATATGAAACCCATAAATTGGGTTTTGTATGTTTTGAACATCTAGGTTGCTGCAGATAGGCTTCACCTATTTAATATTTTGTTAGTATCTCAATATCAGTAGTGAGGAAATCTTACTAATAATTTTAAAAGTTGGCAAATTAATATTAGCGTTGGTAGGACACGATATAATCTGTAATAACGTCTCTCTTACAATTAGACCCATATCCCAACAATTATAATAGTTTAAAAAATCATTTAAGTCGTATCATTTTATAAACGTACATTTATTTCCCAAAATATAAAAATACTACATTTAACATATATAGTACAAAAAACTGAAAAATGTGTTTTAAATAATGTAATATCCTTCGAAGAGCGTAAAAAAATTATCACGGGCAATCGTGCTCAAGTAAACTGATCTTGATCCCTGATATAAAAAATCCATATTATTTTACTTAAAGCGCTCATTCAGCATCTGATATATTTTTAAGCATTAATCATCCATAATAAATTATCCACCACAATATAGCCAGCACACCACAAGAACGCAGCTAAGTACGATTTTTTAGCTTCTCTCTTTTTCTCTTTTAAAGTTTTCAATAACGCTCTATTCCCCCTGCTCAATACAAAAAGCTGTAACAGAGTTCAACTTTTTAAACCCGTCATTAAGCAAAATTTGGAACAATACTAGTCGTTAGCAAGACCTCGAAGTATAAATGAAATACAACCCAAGGCAAAACTATTTGGGTATAGAATGAAATTTAATATACCCTCCAAATACTCATGTTACTGTTATAAATATATTTCTAAGATTTACAACGAATGAAAGCATATAATAAATATTTTACATATTTTTACCAAATACTATAAACACATTTTAAAATATTTTTTACTTAAACAAATTTCAAATCAATATTTTTTTTTACTGATTTTGACTATAAACCTTCAATAAAAAACACATTTTATTTTGACTGCATCTAATTCGAAAAATTTACGTATACGTACTTTATATATATACTAACATAGAGCCAAAATGAAAGCATCAGAAATGTAAACTAAATTTAAAAAAAACTAGGCCTGGCTAGCCAACTGAAGAAAGATGTACTTTCCCGCTAAATAGGATATTCATTTGTTCAATACTGTTCTGAGAAAACATCACTCGCTCACTGTTTGGCAATTTGGCAGCATGCCATGCAACCAATAGAATAAATATAAGAGTGGGAATTGTCGATATAGTGTCAACTAAAAATATTGAGAAAGAGTGAGAAACTCTATTGGAAGATACCGCCAACTAACCGCACGGTTGTGCTTAGAAAAAATGGAATAATTTCCTTCACTGATATAGTGAAAACGTAAATGTTCTATTTGATTAATAAATACACACAGAAGGTTGAAAAGGTTAACACCAATGATTGGATTTCCCTTTAAAGTAGAATAACTTCAAATACACACAATATATATATATATATAAGTAAAGCAAACTTATTCTTGTATTTATTATCAACAAACTTAACTTCATTATAGTGTAATAGCCTAAATTAATTAAATGCGACAATAACAAAAAAATCAATATTTAATTAATGTTATTGTTATAAAAAAGATTTCACTAAATAAACACCACGTTTGCAAAATATGTTATAATTGACCTTGAGTGAACCTGCTAAAAATGTAGGCTGTTCCATTATTGATGCATTTGTTTTTCAATAATTATGTAATCAGGTTACAATACAGAAGAAGATTGGAACTTATAGAATGTAACTGACGTATGCAGTCTGACTAATCCAAAAAAAACTAAAGCACTCCGTATAGAAAGACTTATTTCAAGACAGATAAAATGGAAGATATAATGAGATCAAACTTCTCCCCATCTTTCGTTCTCTATAAGTCACAATAAACCTTTTTGCTCCGCGTGATCGTCCATATCTCGATGAGGGGTAACTTAACTATATTTATATCTGCTCATCTTTGGCAAGCAAGTGAATGACCCAGAAAGGGATCTAGCCTTAGTCATTCAGGCAAGAAAGATTGCTTGAAGGAATCAGAGAAGATTGCTTTGCAGGAATTAAGTGGTATTTCCTCAACAAGTGGTACATACTAAATATTTTTCTGAGTAGCCTATATACAAAAAAAATTTGAACGGAAACAGCAAAATTATAACAAAGAGTAAAAACAAGCTAACGTTTTTAAATGATCTCATATAAATTGTAACCATCAAAAGTGCTAATAACTTAATTATAGATGAATTTTTATTAAATCATTTGTTGTAGACTCTGAGATGAAGATTATAAAGAAACTATATGAGGCCTATTCTGAAACCGTTTTAAATGTAAGATTTTCCGAGTTCAACATTTAAAGAATTATTTCAATTTACTTAAGAAGAGGGTAACAATTGTACACGACTATGTAGTATCATATACCTACGGTTTTTTTGAAAATCGGTCAGAAAAATAATCAGATACAAATTTGTCGATTTAAATTGACTTCGTAATTTAATTAAACGTTCGGACCTTCGCTTTTGGCCAATGTACACATTCCAACGAAAATAAAGATTTGTTACTGAAATATTGAAATCGGGGTTGAAGTAATTAATATAACATCCAAATAAATGTGACTGTTATATAAACCATGCAAAACTGTTTTCAAATAAATTTAACTGAAAATTTTATAACAAATTAAATTGAAACATATATATTAGAAAATTAGAAGATTTTATCAAAAATAAGTTTATATATTTATATCAAAATATATAACATAGATTCTTACGATTAACATTTTTTTCTTAACTATATGAAAGCTTAGAAGTTTATATAAATGTCTAATTTTTTAATTATAATTACGCTATTTACAAAGGTTTATAAGTTATATTTTTTAAATTTTGTTTTCAGTTATTTACTTTGTCATACGTGTCTATTAATTATTTTTCGTTATTAATTAATGAACCTACTATATTAAAAATAAATCATTGTGAAATGTGGATACACGATAACGTTATATGACCGACAATATGTTGTCGCTATATTTTAAATAATAATTCAATGTTTAATTTTAGTAATTGTGTATATCTATAATTGAATATGTTTTGTTTGTTTGTGTGTTTGTATGTAGTTTGTTTGTAGTATCAATGACAACCATCTAGATACCCATAACAAATAAGTGCGTGTATTTAGCTTAAATAATGATAAATTAATAAAAATGAAAGAACAAAAAAAAATCAATTTTATTTTATAAAAAACATAATAAACAGACTTCTGTACTTTTCTATATCATTTAAGCATTTGTTTAGATGTTATATTAAAGAGTTAAAACTCCAGACAACATTTTATTATTTTATGCAAAGTACCAAATTTTGTATTTCTAAAACACTTGAAATTGTGTATAGTTTTTTTATGGCAAAATAAATACAGCAAAGGAAAATAAACGGGGGTGTCCAAAACGTTATAGATTCACAAATATATACATTTACACAAATGCAAAGTTTTACTGACTTTAATAATATATAATTTATTTTTAATTTGGGCAATTTTGTTATATAAAAATATATATTATTAGTTTGATTTTATTTAGTATATTCCAAAAATTTAAATTAATATTTTTCAACATTCGTGGTAGCATTTAATAAATAAAAGAAAAAATATTTAAAAAATACTAGTTATTAACACAATTTAAGAAAAGTAAGTAATTTAAATGACAATGTAATAATTTCTAAATCACATAATAAACTAAAAATTTAAAATATAGTTTAACTAAAAAAGTAATCAATGTTCTCCCTTTCGATCAATGTTGACAATAGATTAACAAAAATTGATAGAAATTAATTAAGTAGTTAACTGTTTTATCCAAATTAAGACACAACTATCTGTATGGACATCAACGTCTGTATTGTCAACAACCACTACTAAATAGAACATTATAAATTATTTATAATAGTTACTATATTTATAAAATTTTATAAAACAAAATAAATAGTAAAATTTAAACAAGACCCTTATATGTAACTATAATATCAAAAAATATAATTTAATTAATAATGACGACTAAATACACATTGATTTAACAATAAAAGGAAAGAAAGCAGAATACTGATGAAAAGAGCCTTAATAAAGTTATGAAACGCTATGTTTCAGCAGTCTTGTGATGTTTTAATTTTATGTTTTTTGAAACAGTAATTTTTTGCAAAAATGAAAAAGTAATGATTAAAAAATACGTTATTATCTACTATATTAACCAAAAATTATTCAAATTGCTACTATCAGTTTAAAACTTAAATTTAATGTGAATATAAATAATCGGTTTTAAAGAAAGAATATCAATCAATAAATGGTAAAATATTTAATTTAATAACTTTGTTTCTGTTAATATATATATATTTTTTAATATTCAGAAATGTATAAATAATTTTATTTTAAAGCAACAATTAAACTAAAACTTAAAACTAGACTATAGAACATATAGTATAAAATTCACTTACTTGACTTTTTATTTTTGTGCAAGATTTTTAAAACAGCACCAACATTTTGACTTTTTACTGCTTCGAGAAATTCACTTTCTTTGTTCATTGTACATGGATGCTTTTCTAAAACAAAAATAGGGATACAATTTAACAATATCTTATTTTAACCACCCAGTGGGTAAACACACTCCATATTATTTTAAAATAATAATTACTTATAAGTAAAATAAAATCAATCATTACAATTCAACACAAAATAAAAATGCATTAATTAAATTATTAATATTTTTGATCTCAAATAAAATGTTAATCAATTTGTACCCAACCAACATTTTTCAACATAGGAGCCAACTTTATGAACATAAAAATCGCATAGTAGTTTAAAGTACAAGAGAATAACTAAATTAAATTACTTTTAAATATCAATAAAGATGTTACATTCATTGGCATAGTTGTTATTAATAGAAGATATATAATAAATATATTGCATAATATTTTCTATTTTAGTTTGCTAGGTGTGCTTGAATTCACCTATACATGTTTACATTTAATCCAGTTTTAATTAATTTATAATAAAGCATAATGGTATATGTTGAATAAGCGATAGTTCTGCATTCACTTTCTAAATGTTGAAATAAAAAAAATAGAAGTTTAATGTATAAACATCCCCATATAACAAACAATACCATTATTTCACATGACTTTTAAATATGTTTTATTTTAAAAAGTGTTAGTGATAATAGGCATACAGTTTAACAACTGCAGTTTTTTTCTAAATTAAATACATTTTGAACTATTAAAAAAATATATATTAAGTTGAAAAAATATTAAAAATCTCACTTGTATACTCTAAAGTTAACCTGTTATACATGCTCAATATTTCATATTTAAACATGTAAAGTTAACCTGTCATGCTCAATATTTCATATTTAAACATGTAAATTTTTGTCATCCATGTAAAAACCAAGTGGAACTAAAATTAACTCAATTAAATAATAAAATAAAGAAATATCTGTAGCAGTGTAAGAGGTTTTGCAGGTTAATATGTTACATAATATTAAATAAACATATTAAAATACATATGGTTATATCTCTTACAGAAATTTAGTGACTGCTAAAAAATCAATATTATGCATTTTTATTTCAAATTGAAACAACAACAATAATTTGTTCAAATAATAATAATTTTTAAATCGAATGACTACACTAATTATAAAGTAATTTATAATAACTGAATGACAAATAAATAAATATATTGTACTAATGTTTTTGTTAATTGCAGTCTAATCATGGTTATAAATCATAATTAAAAAAATAATACCTGAAATAGAAAGGTGAAATTACCAGTTTAAGCACTATAAAATTTAATAGTGAATGTAATGTCTTAACATCAATTAAGTAGAGAACAGAAGAACATACTATAAAGTTTTATAAATACTAATAGCTCCTTAAGTATTTGCCCGTTATTGTTAATTGTTTTTAGAATATTTATTCAGAACTACTTGCAATCTAGTCATAAGTATAGAGAGCTGAATTATTTATAACTGCTAGTGATTCTGCTCTTTGTAACCTGGTTCTTTGTTGCTTAATGTTGCTCATTTTAGATTAAAGAACAGTGCTTGAATTTTGAAGATAAATCCGTTTTGAAAATAAAATATATATCTTAAATGATGTATTGTAATTAATGCTTTTTTCAATACAGTTCAATTTATGTCTCATAAAAATATTGATAACCATCTTTAACATTGTTATTATCAATACAGAATTAACTATATATTTTAAGTAGATTTTTTAATTTGTTAAGCTTAACAATAATTTTATTTTTTGAGTTAGTTATATGTTTGGATATTGTATTATAAAAAACATTATTAGATAGTAAAATTACATTTTTATATAAAATTGAATATATAACAATAACATAATACAATAATTTTATACTAAGCATTGAAATTATATTTGAAAAAAAACTAAATAATTAACATAAAAAATATACAGCCAAAATATTTATATAATTTTAGTATGAATTTCATACATAAATGAATGTAGCATATATATAATTAATTGATATTTTATTAATATAATTCATTACATAGTAATTGATGGTCAAAAAGTATTAAATTAAGTTATATTTCAGACTAGAAAATAGATTTTTGAGTTATTTACTCACTTAAAAATATCACATAAATAAGTTGTTTTTAGAATTATGGAATATTATCAAAGTTACTGGCAATTTCTAAATATAAAAAAATATGTTTACCTTATTGAAATATGTGATATTTTGTATCATATCAAATACATCATATATATATATAAATAACTTTTAAACTGATTGCTTTAATAAAAAAAAGGATTAAAATATATATAATAATTTAGTACATGATTTGATAAATTTTATAATTGAAAGATAATTGAAACTATTATGTCTGGAAAATCAACATATATTATAATAATTGATAATATCAACAACCTTGTTATTTTACATACATCACTGTATAGAATGTTTATAGAAATACATTTTTTATGCATATCTTATAAATTCTATTTAGAATAAATCATTTAAAATTTCTCATTGTTTACTGTAAGTATATGTTTTATACAAATAATAAAAAGCATTTATTTTATTAAAAATAAAAAAAGATAAATTCTTTATATCCCTACTCATGAATTCTCAGTCAAATATTTTTAGGTACATGGAATATTATTTTCCTACATAAAAACTTATGATAAATAGCAGTGACCTGTACTTAATATATATATTAAATAAATGTAGAACTTTATAAAATATAGAGATTACATTAGATATATTAATATATTATTATTTCCTCTTTTAAAAGTGGTAACAAAATTTTTAATAAAGTGTATTAAATTATTACATACCATAAAAATATTAACTTTTTAAGTATTTTTTTTAATTATTAAATTCAAAAATTATTTCATTGATCTTAAAAAATACTTTAATAATAAAAATATTTTTCAGAAACTACTTCTAAAATTACATACATCTGGTCAAATATATTGCCTGTCAAAAGAATATAAGGATTATGTCTATTTTTTGGTGTGTGGTAAATATAACTATTTTAATAACCTTGATTATTTTGATGATTTAATTAAGACTATTAATTTGGAACTAACCTATTAACTTTAATAACTTTGATCATACAAAAAATTTATAATATTATTTCTAAAAAATATTTTAGTCAATAAATTAAAAATGGTTTAATTAAATTGAAATATGCCATCTTTCTTTTTATTATTTATATTATTAATATTATTAAACTAAAATTAGAATTCATAAACATATTTTAGAATCACCTATAAATTGTTATATACCATACTTATAATAAATTTAATATTTCAAAGTTTTAAGAAACTGTAGTAATCTTTTATATTAGGCATACCATAAAATTTATAAACATAAAAATTAAGACTGAGTGTTAATACTGCTGATTTATTTCTTATTTATAAAATTAATCTAATGATTAAAAAATAGTTATGCTTATGATATATATTAATAATAAATTAAGAATTATATAAGAACTGTAATCTAAGATAGATCAAATATTTAATAAATTTTAAAATAATTATTGATAATATAAATTATAATTTATTTTTATTATATTATATTATATTTAAAATTAATTGATTGATTCATATTTTATTAAATTAATAATACTTATTAATAAATAGAAATAAAGTAAAAATTCTAAAGCATTACTGAGTTTATAATATGACTCTCATTAAATAATGATATCTGAAAAATTAAATTTGATATACATGTACAATATATAGAATATACTGAGATAAGCAGAAAACATTTATATTTTATAAAGAATTAGTAGTGTATTCCAGTCTCAAATATATTTGAGATAACTGCCTTTATCTTAAAATGTTTTGTTATTATTTTATATTTATTTTATGTAAATTTTTCTTTAAGTAAAAATAATATTTTATAACTTAGGTAAAGGAGTATTTATTATTTAAATCTTAGTTAGGCTGTTATATCTTATTTTGTAATATACTTGTTCTCTTATAATTTCAATATTAATTTTATTAAAGTTAGTTTAATATAGGTAAATTATATTAATGTCTAAATAAATAAATTTTTAGGTATTCAAACTATTTATTTTCTCCATTATATCCTTATGCACCAGCAGATCCAAGATTTTATGAAGGGGGGCACCATTCAAAAAGGGCACATTAATCATTAACTTTTTCATAATTTCCTAATTAAAACACAATATTTTTACAAAATAATATAAAAAAATATTATGCTGCATAATAAAAAGGGCAGCTGTGAAAAATAGGGGGGCAGGCATCCCCGGCACTCCCTCCCTCCCCCCTGGATCCACCGGTGTTATGTATAATGGTTCTTCCTTTTTCCATAAAGTATTTTTATTTTTTTATTTTATTATTATAACTTTATAATAATTTATTTTAATAGTATATATACTGGAACTGAATGTTGCCTATATACATAAATTAATTTTTTATTTATTTATTTATTCTTGAGACTTGAAAGGGTTGTATAATGTAACATTGTTTGTAATTAGTTTGATATTACTAATGACCTTCACTATTTTTTACTTAATTTTTATATATTTACTAATTGATTTATTTCTATAAATCAACTAATATAATAATAAGTCACAGTGCTTATAAATGTAATTAATTTGAGTAATATTTAAAATATTGATATATTAATAATTACAATGTCAATTGTGTTGTATTTTTATAAACTAGTATTACACATATTATGGGAAGGACATGCCAATATTTCCTGCGAAATTTATTAATCCTGGACTAAAGACGAAAACGGTGAACACTGTCTAATATAGCCTATATGTTAAAAGATGTTTACTTTATTTAAAGTTAAACATGGCTGATAGAACAGCAGCGCCTACTTTATAATTATTGAGTAATAACCCTGTCTATGTGTATAAGTGCGTCTACCCTTGGAAAAATCATAGATAGAGACCTTCTATAACCCATAGAAAATTATCGAAATAAATGATATATTCACTATTAAAATTATTCACAAAATTTGATGAATTATAAATTATGCGCTATTGACTAACACGTTAATGCAATAAATATTTTGATATAAACAAACAATATTAAACAATGAAAGTTAATTTTTATATGTCTCATGTATTTTATTTATCTCTTCATCTTTATTTTATAATTAATAATAGATTTATTTATCAAAAGTATAGCAACAGAATTCCTGGTTTTGTTTGTTGTAAATTGTTTTGTTAATATGCATTTGTAAATCACTATATTTAACATATTTGCCTGATTTTACAACTTAGTAAAACAATTATTTTTAATGCAAAAATTGGAGTTCTCAAATAACGAATTATTATATATACAAGTAAATAATTAAATAATATAATTATTTATCCGCTCTTTCGCAAAAATCCTTTTACACTATCTTTATATGAATTTTCTTCTAGTATAAGTATAGGGGACGCCTGATATCGATCTCTACATGATATATAGGTCGTTCCGAGAGGGTGGGGTCGAGGGGGTCGAATGAACCCCTCTTGAAAACTAATAGGTGAAAAATGTTTATGGCAAATATTTTTCAGAGCATTTTTAATATGCGTTATTTTGCATTTAAAAATGTTTATTTAATCTATTGAATTTCATAGTTTTAATTTTTACATATTTAGTTCAACATATTGTATACAAGTAGGTAGAATACAGACAGGCATTATTAAGCGCTTTGTGTTAATTACCTATCATTACTCTATTACTATATCATATATAATATAGTGTGTGTGGGTGTTTTTTAAATTGAAACATTGGTTGTTGCTGTTAATATATTATAATTCATACCAATTATCCTTCTATTTTTTGTTTTTGTGATACATATTTGTATTAAGGCGTGAAATAGATATGGCGCAAAAATCCTGAAACAACCACCACTAGGAAAAAGTTAGTTACGAGCCTAATATATTTATATAATATAACATCCTAAAAATATTGACCACACTAATTTTTAATAGCTTAGTTTATTTTTGTCAACTGACAATAATTGTTATTCCAGTTATTAATTACAGTCTTTTATGTAGAATCATGATAGGATAAATATTAAATAAAATTATAGATTATAAAAAATAATGAACTTTATTTTGTAGAAGTAATTCACTTACATTTTAGAAACCAATCATATTTTAATAATTGTTGCAAAATTAGGTATAAATGAATATATATAATTTATGATTTTAATGCTTTAACATTAAAAATGCGTGTATATATATTTATCACATATATACAAAAATGTGTAGATCTAAAATATAATATATATGGGCAAATATGCTTGTTTTAAATGATTGTCAAGAAAAATTTTGTTTAAGTTTTTTCTATTTTTTAGATTTAAAAAATATGTATTGGAAATACAAGATTTGTATACTAGTCAGTCAAAGAGAAAATATATTCCAAAATTAGCAAAAAGAATCATATAAAAAAGTTATGTATGTGTGCGCAGACTGCCCACATTGATTAGATCTTTCATTGCAAAATGTGGCATATCTATATATTTCCTTTTTCTCTTACATTTTAATTAATGTATTTATTGTAAGGTACGTTGTATATTTTCGATTACAAAATAATTCCTGGCGACGAGTGAATTTTTTTGAAGCCTATGTTATATATTAATATGTAAAATATGATTTGTTTTTAAAATGTTTTTTTTGTTTTCACCAAAAAATGCTTTCTTTAACAGAATCGCTATTCAGGGTGTGATGAAGCCTCTTAATTTTTGGCTTCGATAGCTAAATTATCTAAAGATACAAAATAAGTAAGCTAGAGGGAAAACAATCAATCATTTGTAGATAGGTCTGCAGTTAGGGTGACGGGTGTAATTAATAATGGTCGATTTGAAAAAAAACAATGAAAATCGTAATTCAACAGGTCATGATACCATTTCACTAAAATATATATTAATACAATTTAATATTTAAAAAAAGTTCATTAAAATAACTTTAAAAAATAATTTTATGAAATAGCAAACTATGTTATTAGATTTCATATTACTTTTTTTTTTATTAATAAACGTACTTTACGATAGTAAGTTTTTTTAAATATAATAAGGTTGGTGACTTAGTGTCGAAAACTTGTTGATTTTATTTATCTTAGATTTATTTTTTTACATTCCCATAAAGCTTAATTAAAACAAATAACAGATTGCCAAAATGGAAGTTTAAAGATACGAAAGAAGATCAGTACAAAAATGTATTACACACAAAACCGTATTATCATGTATCAATAATTCATCTACATCCAGTGATATATGTAAAATAAATTATTATATTATTCTATTAGAAGTTTTCATGACACTATTCCCAGCTTATTACACCCAAAGGAATATTTTCTTTAAAAAATTAAACAAATCCACATTAGGAGTTATTTAAAATGTCATTAGATTATATTTGAATTGAAATATAACAATCATAGTAGTACATAAATAAATATTCGGTATGTACAGACAGTATAGGGTAACCTCGATATATAATATTATAATAACTTAATTTACAAATATTTATTTGATAAAATAATATAGAGTAATAAAGAGTAACAGTTAGATGCCTAAATTACGTATAAATAAATCCTAATTAGACAGCAATAATTCACGTGTAAAAATCATGCAAAATAAGATTCTGAAAAGCACAAGTGAATTAATTCTCTATATATATTGATACTGTGATTTTGTACAAAAGAAAGCCTTTAAAGGTGAAAATTAATGTGCAACGGGAGTGTACAATACATACGATAATGAAATAATGAGCATTATAATATGATGAATAAACTGATATGGCACTAGAACTTAAGTAAACTCTGTAGAAAATTAAAGTAAAATAATTATAAAGCACGGTGAACTACCTGATGAATGGTGATTCAAAATATGTGCATAAAATTAACGGAAAGAGAGAAAGGAGAAAGAGATAGAGAACCTGTGAATCGAAACTCATCATAATTACAAGTGACTCACATTTACAAGTCTTACCAGGACTTAATCAGGTGCTTAAAAAGTATATTAACTATTTATTAGATAAAAGTAAGCTTCTTAAGTACATAAAGTCAATTGTAAATATAATAAGTTTCGGTTCTCTGGGGAGTTAAGAAGTAGACGAATTAGCCACCTCCTGAAGTCGCATCAACATGTTCACCAACTGATCGCTCGGTTCTCCCGACGACGATGACGTCATCATCTGCTCAATCACCCGCTTCGACGTCGCTGCTGTCCCAGCCCCCACACTTCCCGCTCCAATCCCCAACATCGATCCCCCCTGCATAAGCGGCTGCTGCAGATCATAGCCCACATCCTCCGGGCGCAACTGAAGTAGACTGGCCCAGTCCTGTCCCCGACCCGTCGAGGCCAACTCCTCCCAGGGCCAAGTTTTGAGCAGCCAATCAGCCGGGTCCTCCCAAGGGCCCCGTCGCCCGTAGAGCTGCAGGCCCTCTCGCACCGCCTCTAGCAGGTAGGGCACCAGGGAGTAGTTCCAGAGGTCGGTGAACCACACCTTGCTCGCCTCGGTGTCCATGGGGCAGCTGAGGAAGAGGCGCGGGCCAATGGTCACGTCAGCCGAGCTGAAGTTCTCGAGGAAACGGTTGAGGTGCTGCCAGACAAGTGGCAGCCACTCGACAATGCACTGCATTTTGAGATGGTGCTCACTGGCGGTCACCTCCCATTGGACCAGCTTCCGGCGGAGGTAGCGCCCCAGGAAGCCCTTCACCGGCTCCATGTGGTTCGTGCACAGCACCCATCTAGATGGCGGAGTGTATCAGTTTGGGGTACAAGAAACAGCTGTGTACTTGGTGAAATAGTAAAATAATACAATATTCAAATTTAATAAGGATTAATACAATTTGGTGACACTTTTATTCACAGTTGCTGTGAAAATATTAACCACGAAATAATAATTGCTGATTATCTCGAATACAGTCCTTGTCAGTAAAACCATGAATTTAAAAGGGCAGATTATGGTGATATTTATAGAGACATCATAAATGTTAACAAACCAAGAGACTTCTACTTTTAACGTTGTTTAGTTTACATGAAGGTAATACTAAAAGTCTAAAGCTTTTTAATATTTTTTCATTTATTCGTAGATAATATTGTTTTATAAAATGTGCACATAATTAACCAATAAATGTCATTGATTTTTATTTATTATTTTAAATATATTATTTATAACTATATCCGCGATATCAAATATTGACCAGAATTATTTTTATTGGAAATAACAAAATTACATCCACAATTTGCATTACACACGATGATTACTATATTTTCAATGTAATATGATTATTTCAAAAATACAAACATATTTAAAAAAAGTACAAACATGCAATAATAAATAAAACATATTGTTTAGAACAGATTCCTTTCTTAAACTTGTTTTTCCCTCATATATTTATAGCTTCCCGTATTTTTAAGTAGTTTGCATCCTACATTATTATATACAATGTAACATATTTGATAGCATAGATAAACTTACGTTAGATATACAGGTGTAGTTCATTCTCACGGAATTTTGTGCTGTGTCTTATTCATAATGGTTTATACTTATCAGACGGACACTATTAATATGCATGCGTATTTCTTAACAGGCTATTTATACCTACCTAGATATGATTCCAAAAAAACTGTGATTCTAATACAGTGGGATAAAAATCTGTGGGACAAGTAAAATGACCTCTATTCTAAATACATTACCACTAAATGGGAACTGTAACAATCACATAAAATGCATGTCGAATAACATTTTATGAGAAAATAACACGATATATGCCCGAAAAAACTAAAAAATTATGAACGAAATAATAATGCAAATATTGAAATCTTATTTTTGGACGATAAATACTTGAAAGGTTGTTCAATTAAAAATTATGCCTAGGTTGTCGGGCTTTCACTTTATCATTAAAAAGTTAGCTTCAATCTCGGCTTATCTGACATAAATTACCTGAAGTTGTGGTGTAGCTGAAGATTGGTTGTTGTCGTTGTGGACTGATTCATTGTGCCGATGATGAAAGGACTTAAAAACAAAACAAAATGGAATTATGAATATCTGGATAATATTTCACAAACGATCTGCTAAACTACACCTAACAAAAATAATGTTTCAACCAGTTTTATCCCTGTTTTAACGTGATTTCAAGAAAATCAAGGAATACAGAAACGTTGCGTATAAAACCATAATTTAATCAAACCCACCTTCGCTGATGTTTGACGGAGAGGAAGCTGTTAAAGACCTCGGCGAGTGAGGTGACGTGATGAAGGTTGTCCAAGATGATGACGGTGGGCAGCTGGTCGGGGGGCACCCGGTTGGAGTCGATCTGCTCGGCCAGGTTGGAGAGATAGGTGCGCAGCTCTTTGCTCGATTTATGGTCCACGTTGAAGGTGGCGATCGCACCCTCGTGCTGTCTGCGGTTGGCTCTGATGATTGACACAATATTTGTTACACTACCAACTAGATATAGAAAATGTATTTATTATTATATTAAATAAGAACGAAAACCAAGTAAGCTTTTCTATTAATACAAACAAAATTTCATGATGTTAAAAATCTATGTGCAATAATTACTGTGATTTGTTCAGTTTTCATATAAATGCTTACCTGGAATATTGTATTTTATAGGTATTACCAAATACCAGGCAAAATTATTAAAAAATATATATATTAAAATATTATTACGGTTTGCTAATAAGTAAGTAGTTTGTTGTATCTTGTTGATATCGACACAAGTAAAAAATATTTATGAATTAATGTATATAATATAGAATTATAAAGTGAGATAATAACATTGGAATGTGAGAGACGAGTGAACTAGTAACGCACTAAACCATGTAAAATGAGGTCAATAAATATATGAGGAATGCTATTGCTGTCACATCTGCAGTGTGTTTAGTGTAAGGCGATTTAGGAATGAACATTGATAAAGATGAACTGAATCCATTTGCTTTCGCCCGCCACCTTTCTTATGGGTTACTGTTTCAAAACGAATTCTGAAACTATATCCATGGAAAATTCGGCAAAGTATAACGATTTTATTTTAAGATAAAATTGTCAGTTTGGTCCCATTTTTCATGCAAAGAAGTTAAGTATATTCAAAGATACAGTCAAAATTGAAAGTGCTGAATATGTATAAGTACAGTAAGTAACTAATAAATAAATGTACAGTAATTTGAA
Organism: Coelogynopora nodosa; assembly: GCA_034780555.1. Taxonomy (NCBI): domain Eukaryota; kingdom Metazoa; phylum Platyhelminthes; order Proseriata; family Coelogynoporidae; genus Coelogynopora; species Coelogynopora nodosa. The sequence continues at coordinate 29,045 of JAUZND010012230.1, read as the reverse complement.
TTAAGAAGTGTATTTATAATGGAGCTTTTAATATTTTAAATGGAGCTAAATAAAAAATAGTTTTTGAATTATTTTTAACGAAAATAATTCTTAAGATTACTTTACATCCATTCACTTATTTCATCTCTTTTTATCACTTTAAAAAATAATGTATATCAAATTCAAAAATAAAATACATATTTTGAAATTAATATATATATATTAAATTAAAAGCAATAAAAGTAAAATATATCTATTAAATTCCTGGGGGTATCGATCAACTGCTATGTACAGGGTTCAAACAGAATATTTCTAGCAAAATTCCCAGACTTTTCCCGATAAATTTAAACAAAATTCCATGACTCTTCAGGGAAAAATCTATCAGACATACATATTTATTTTCACTTGTTCACAACTTCACTGTAGCACATTTCGTAAATTTTACTGCTAAATTTATCAAGTGAAACAAAAAGACCAATTACCGTGTGACAAGATAATCCGCCAACCGATTGGCTAGGAAGGTTTTGCCCGTGCCTGACGGTCCACACAGCATAATCCGCTGATGCTCCAACAGCAGGCAGATGTAGCGCTGCAGAACCGTCTTCGGTATCAGTGTGTCGAAGGCCAGCGTGTCCAGGTAGCTCTGTCCCCCTCCCGGGGTGGTGTTGGCCCCGGTTGCCCCCACGCCGCCGCCACCGACCCCTACGGTGCCCTTGAGGGTTACTAGGAGTCGCATCTCCTCCGGTGCCAGGCCGGCCAGGTAGCCGAAGGGGAGGAGGTCGGGGGTGTTGAGGTACTCCTTGCTGCGGACTACGGCGTCGGTCAGGCTGTACGTCTGTAAGAATGCGATCGATGGATAGAGTTAGCACGATACTGCTGGTTATGTTATGGATTAAAATAGTAAATATTCTGTTTAGGTTTTACGGTATGATATAAAAGCACGGAAAATATCAATTTTGTTTAGGTATCGTATTTTAAACCTTAAGATAGTTTAGTTTAAATTCTTCTATATTTTCTAATAATAGTTAAATGTTAAAAAAGTATACTTCTTTTTAAAATGTATTCAATATGTAAATGATGCTATTTATAATAATTTATTCAACAAATTATTAGATAATTAAATAATTATATAAATAATTGTTTAACCAAATATTTAACAAAAATGTCAACATGTAGTAACTATAATAACAATATTCATTTTGTACCATCAATTCAGTTGACTTGAAATTAACATTGAAAGAATATCAAATATTTAATAGATTCGTTATATTAAATGTACATTAATATTAAACAAAATAAATGTCTCTATGAGTATTTATAATATGATAAAATAAATATATATTAGTTAGTTTTAAACATATTATTATATATCAATAGATGGTTCCTTTGTTCCCCAACACACACATAACTAACTCACTACTCAACAAGCCTTATCAAGTCTGCCAAAATGACCAACAATTATCTTTTCAAGTGAAAAAAACGACACAATCAACCGGCGTTTCCAAGAAAAAGTTGGCCTCAATATGTATCATCACCCCTCAACAGAATGTAAAATGTTCACACTCACCATAATCTGACAGATATTTCTATAAGTAATGTTCTGTCTTCTTTGCTGTGAATCCACGAATATTGGCATCTATATCTTGCTTATTTCTGATTTTGGGCTTTTGAGTAGTCCTTTTAACATATTATTCATTAATTATCGATTCGTTGCATAAATCACATAATATATTAATACTATTTCTTAGGTATTTTAATATTATTCAATATTGAAGATAAAATAGATTGTATGGCAGTATGGAACTTTTTTGTATTGTATATAATTAAATTGCATTTTAACTTATTTGATTGTTTGTTTACAATTATAATAATTATGTAAATTATTTAACTTACGAATGCGTATTCATACTTTAAAATGACGATGAAAATACTAATTTGGAAATTTGTAAATGATACATAAAATATGGATGTTTAGTATTCAGCCGGTGTTACTAAAATCTTTGGTATGATAATAATTTAACTTTTATAACTTTTAAGCTATTATTAACTACAGGGTGGTAAAAAAAGTCTGGACAAGGTATAATGTTGATTTTAAGAAATATTTATTTGTAAACATCTACAGTGAATTTAAAGACAAAAATGGGTTAATAACCATAATATATAATATAACAATGTCATTGGCTAATAATAATGCTACTCCAGGTTTTCAAAGTGTCTGCCATCGTTTTCGAAAAGTTTCCTCAACCGAGAAGGAACTGATCGACAGACGTTTTTTGAATGAGGCCTCCATTTATTAATGCAATACTGTTGTTATAGCCAGCTTGAGCTCACGAATTGTTTTAGATTTTGTGCTGTATACCATATCCTTTAAAATACCCCAAAGGGAAAAGTCTGGTGGGGTAAGGTCTGGTGAGTGGGCAGGCCAATCGAATCAGCCCCTTTTGCCAATCCATAAATCAGGGATTGAATGGGGTTGTGTCCCATCTTGTTGAAAGAAGATATTGCGCCGTCTCGAAATTTGAGGCCACAAAAATATCTGTACCATTTCTAGATAAGAAACACCAGTCATATGACCTTTAATCAATGACTACAATCGATGTATATATTTGATTTAGAAACATGTGTTACCTTGTCCCGACTTTTTTTACAACCCTTATATTTATTAATTGCTAATATTAATACTATTCAAACTCACATTGCAGGAAGTCGTAACATAGGAAATATTTGAATAAAATACAATGTAGCTGCTTCATGTTTACTTTCTTTTTTGGTTAGTGGTATGTGTATTATATACATAAACCATATGCCCTTGTTTTTTATATGAAAACAAATAAGAAAAAAAATAGATGAGGATAATTGCGGAATTTTGAAATATCTTAATAATTACTTTATTGTTCCCCAAAAAAGTTGGTACTTAAAACATTTTCCTTACCTGAAACCAATTGTCAACTTGTAATTCTATTTTTTAGACAGAAAACCAAAAGAACGTAATGTGAATAAAAAAACATCGTATCTTCGTGATGCAGTACATCTATATTTAAGTCGAATTCTTATAAAACGACTTCAACAAAAGCTAGAACAACCCCCTTTCTGTCTCACCTGAATACTGTCCCCATTGAGTCCAAGATTGGCCAAGGGGTCCACCTTGCCCACATACTCCCTGAACAGGCGGCGAACGCTGGCGTCCAGTCCCTCCCACTTAGTCTGACTGCTCACCGACACCAGCCCCAGGTGGACTGAGCGGGTCTCATGGCTCCCGCCGCCGCCGTCGAGACTGCTGCTAATGCTGCGACGTCGGGGATCCTGTCGGAGTTCCTGGGGCAGCTGGACTGTCACCGGAACCCGCTTGCCACTCTCCTCCTCCAGTGGGAAGCCGAACAGCAAGTCTGCGCAGTACAGTATTTAGTGATTTTATTAGGGTTAAACATTAGGATTTTACGAGGTTAAACGCTATAATTTTAGAATTAAACCACTAATGAGGATTCATGAAGGTTCTCAATTAAAAAACTTTTGTTGAAAGAAAAGCTTGATTCAACGGACGCCTTACCATGTGAAAGGATTACCATACCAAACTTTTCCACAAAGAACATAATTCCAAAGAGCATCAAGTCTGTCTTCAGAGTTAAAAGATTTTTTTTTACAAAACAAAGGGATTTTCAATGAGATTTAGCAAATTAACACATATTGCTTTGTCAGCCCCTGTTAGTCTTTACTAGCTTCTCTAGCAGAAGTTGCATGTTTTCAAAGCATTCTTTATTATTTGAAATATGTGAAGGTGACCTAGGCAACTTGCAGCATGAACCACAGAATATTTTATATGGGACATTTCTCTAAAGAGGTTAGCTTGCATGGAAATTCTTTACAATGGAAGAAAAAAGCAGTTTGCTGTGTTTGGGAACATTGTTTCACTGCAGCCTTTGCCCTAAATTTAACATTTGCATAAGTAAGGAGATCGGGTGACGATTTGGCATCTAAATTTAAAGCAGCTTGCTTGTTTGTGACATAATTTTCAGAACTTAGCATAGCTATCTGACAATATGAACTTTTGCAGTAAACAACGAACGAACTTTTCAAGGCTTTCAAACAAAATGGAAACATTGGTTTGTCTGTTTGAAATATTGACAAAAATAGTTCTAATTTTAGAGCAATATGCTTGAAAAAATGATTTTGTGCTTACAGAAGAGGATTCATCAAACAATGCGAACACTAAAAGGTCTATATTCCAATTTTTTAAAGTAATTCCAGGTTTTTCTACATATTTGCGTCATTTCAGGTTTTTCCAAGTCGCGGACACCCTGTTTATGGTGTTAAACATTACGATTTTATGAGGTTAAACGTTAGAATTTTAGCATTTTATGGGGTTATCGTTTATAATTTAAAGATTTTAATGGGGTTAAACAAAACTAAGGAATTAATGAATTTACTTTAATATGTTATGATGTAAAACTTTATTTAGGATTTTAGAATTTTAGTGAGGTAGAGAAAATTTTATTGGGATACAAGAGCGTCGCAAATTAAAAAATATCGCAGAAAACAAAAAAAGTAACACGTATAACGCAACCAGCGGCAAAACTGGACCAAAAACAAATTAAAACAAAACTTATGGTACTATTCTCTTACAAATTCGTATGATTTACCATTAAAATATTAAATTGATATATTATAATAGAACTATAAGACGATTCCGCACATTGATTCAAAATCAAATTTTGACCACTAAAGCCGAGGACATACCTCGAGAAAATCTACTCAAACTGACGCAAAATTGCATCTTTGGAAATGTAGTTGAATCTAAACTGTTCAAATATTTTTTATTAACTAAATTTTTTTCGAATAAGACCAAAATTTCAAAAAGTAATACGGGCGAAATGCACGACATGCGATTCTTGAGATACAAGTAACAGACAAAGTGACGATCCTACCTCAGTATAGATGTTTCTATTTGTTTACAGGTTCATTTAAAGTTAAATCAGATTGTATTACAACAATTTTAGGGCAATAGGCTAGTGTATCCGCATAAAATCACACCCGGGAATGTTCAGAAAAACTATAGACGCTAACTTTATACAATGATATATTTTATCTATGGAAGATTATTTAATCAATGTAACTAACAGAATGCGATTTTGATGTTTTTATTTATTATAATTAATTTTTTGGGTAAAAATACATTTTTAAAATTCAAATTTAAGTCTAGTATACTAAAAAAATACTCAAACGTATTTTTAATTCTTGAATTCTATAAATTAAAAGTATCTATTAAATAAATTGATTTATTTTTAATTAACATTTATAACTAAGTTCAATTTTGACTCCTTTACTTCAACTAAGCTCTGACTCTACAATTAAAATATAAACAAAGGACTGTCTTCTGTTTTTAAGGAAAACTATAAACCTATCATAATCAGATAAAAATACTTTTTACATGTGTGCTTTTCATTATCTGTGTAAAACTCTATGGAAAACAAACATAACATGTTATTCTGCTGACCTATTAAACGTTTATTTAATGAGGTTGAAACTTGTGTTTTTACATATTATGTTTATACCGTTTTAACTATAGGCAATAATCGATTTTGATTTTTAAAATACCAATTTAAAGCATACATTAATTTTATTAAAATGATTTAGTGATATACGAAATATTGTATAACATCAAAAATATTATTTTTCTTTTCTATTTTCAACTCACCAAATCCCAGTGACAAACTGCCGCCCACATCAAGACTCAACTTCTTCTTGAGATCACTCGTCTCGGGGCTCGCCTCCCCACCGGCACCCTCATGCCCCGCCGCCATCTTTCCGCCAGTAACCCCCTGGCCCGGATGCACTTCACGCACTCCTCCACCGCCAACTCCCACCTCCTCCCCGCCTACTCGGACTAGTCGCTGTAGGCGCTCATTGTCGGTCTTGAGGGTGGTCATCTCGCTCTTCATCTTCTCCATCATGTCGCGCAGCTGCTCGAGTTGCTGGGTACTGGCCAGGGACTCCAGCTGGACATCTGTCAGTCGCAGGTCCTTCTCCTCCAGCTCGCGTTTCAGGGCTAGCAAGTCTTCCGCCTCACTGTAGTGGAGTGCGTATTTATTAACCAGGAGATTTTTGTCATCGACACTTAAAATATTAAATTCTGAAAATTGTCGATTTTCGATGCAAATATTTACAAAGAATATATTATTATGTCACGAGATTTTGTAATAGAGCATACGTAAATCCCTTTATGATACACTATTATTTAAGTGCATAGTTTACACTAGGCCTATACACTGTAATTTATTGTACTCTATCAATAAAAGCTAAGCTTACCAAATAAATATTGTTTGACTTACAAAAAACGGATCATTCCTATCAGAAACCATAGCAAATATTAGGTATATTTAACTATTTATATATAATATAATTTAACCGAATTTTGCCTTGGTGAATTCAGAAAGTTGTGAATATGATAAAACTATGTCGTCCGTTTCCGTTATTTAAAAAAAAGATTGCAAAAAATAAACATTTTATTAGCTTTCTTAATAAACGTTAATCATTTTTATTAAACTATACTGTATGTATACATACGTATACATATATCTGTATAAGTATACTTATAGGCGATACATAGACGTCATAAATGTTTTAACAAAGTAATTTTGATAATCTTAAATAAAAATGGTTAAATTGTTATGCATGATACATAGATATAGAAACATGAAGAAATAGATAAGATAATACAAACATACGCAGCTGTGGCGCCATAAGTAGCCATAACTGAATTGACGGCTTGTTGATAGCATTCGGAGTCCATTTCAGTACCGCCACCCTTGCTCTTCTTCTTGAAAGCTTTCCCGAATGATTGACGTAACTGAAAAAATATTCATAACATAAGACACATCAAATAATGTAAGTACCATAATATAAATATAATACAAATACTACTTTATATTATTTATAGTTATTAAAGTAACTTAACAATATATAATTTTATGCTGCATATAAATTAAAAACGTATCACATTTATATAAAAATGTCCATTATCTAAATTTTATGTAAAACGTTCAATTAATAATGTATAATCTCTTTGTATATTGTTTTTTTATACTAATTTAGATTATTTCAAAAATTTATAAAATTCTAAATTTAGAAAGTAACTGTAAACGCTGAAAATAAATAAACTTGATTGCCAAAAATAAAAATATAATTGTTCAATTTAATTTAATTTGGACATTGCATTATATTAGTCTATTACCTCCATTTTATGTCCAACTAAGAGTGGGTTTAATTTTTTGTTTGTAGTACTATCATTATGACAATACGGTATCATAATGAAATTATTCACAAAGACATTATCTACAGAATAGTTCCGCCTCACAAATTATTCATGCAGTTCTATATTAAATATAATTAGGATGAAGTTAAGCCTATAATTATGCACTTCCTCCAAATACACACGTACCCATCCGGTTTTCTTATCTTTGCTTTCTTTGCTGGCTCTTTTACTGCTGCCATCCTGACCTCCACTTCCGGTGCTGTTTAGGCTGGTCAAACTTTCGGCAGATCGAAGACTTCCTGAAATTCACCGGTCGATAATCGGAAATCAATTAAGCGTAGATAGTATGTAATTTTATGTTTAAACTATAAACAATATTATTTGATATCTAATCCTACCTTATTGTTAAATATAGTATACGTATAAGGCTACCTAATGTATATAGAGACAAACCATTTTTCAATTATTGAATGAAAATTTTTAACCATAACATTCAAATTTAGCTTAATACAGTTTCCGTTAATAACTAGTATATGCGAATACGGTTAAAAGATTGCGTTTAGTTTTGTTTAGTATTGTATTAGAACCCAAAAATTGAATAATTTTCAAAGTATAATATGGTGTAACATGTAATAACATCTGATTGAAAATATATAACATCACAAATTTGTCTTAATACAAATTAATACTTAATTTGTACTTAAATGTACTTAATTGTACTTAAAACTTAATACTTTCACAATATACGATTACCGAAAAATATACTGTAATAGTTTTTAATCCCGGTATTCCTGTTATACGTAATAAAACAATTAATAGGATATTCAATCTTCATGAAAATGTTGATGTACATATGAAATAAATACAATACAATAATAATGTTAAAAGACATAAATAAATAACAGGTGATGATTTAGACTAATTAAATAATAGTTTATGTTTCTAAATATTAAAATAATGACACATTATCATATATTTCGCAAATTTTAATACAGCCGTCACAAGTGTAAAAATGACTATTGTATTTTTAAGTAGCTAAATATAGTGGTCACGTTACAATACCTTAGAAAATACGAATTATGAATTTAAAATCGAAGCGTTTGAAATTGACCACCCAACTTTTCACACACCGAATTATATAATATAGTAATAAACAACTACAACCAACACGGTGTGGAAAACACTAATGCTAGATTGTCACACTAATTCCAATAACAAAAAGTAACAATTTCAGTGAAAGTCAAACTGTACGTAACTGCAGCTGTGGCTAAATAATAGTGTGAGACCCATCAGAATTGAAAAAAAAATCCTTTCGAGCTTCAGCTCATGTGCAAATTGATTCGCCTTCACCACTCACCGTCAAGATTATCACCACTTTCGGAAGCACCGACAGCACTACTTGAGGGACTACCCGAAAGTCCGCCGTTCATCGCTGCATTCTGTCGTTTTAGGTTTTCGAGTGCCGCTTTTAACTCGTGGATTTCGTTCTCCTTAAAAAAGATAGGCACGTATAAACAGAGGCAACCTCGGTTAGTTTTTTATACAGTATACACGTCAAGGTATACAGTCATTATACAGTGGGACTGTGTGGGATGATAACAATATTGCTAGCTTGTGCCCCGATGAAGGGGATAAGTTCACTATAAACTGTGCCCAGATATAAATTGGGATAAATATTTATAAACAGGTGATCTTAGGTCGATGTTATATACTCTAAACGAACAAGTACAAATAACCCAAATAACACACACGGCGCTTATATACCTATAATATACCACATTGCAAAAAATTTCGGTCACATTTGATATTCTGCTAAAACTATTAGATGTTCATTGTATATACATTGTATTTATAGACATTAGTTTAAGAAGCCTATTCGCTTGAACCTTTTATTTTGCAATCTAATAAAGGTGTACTTTAAAATTTTAGTTTATCTGATAAAATAGATTTTTTCGTTAATTACTTATCTGTTAAGTAGAACATGACACAATCTATGTATTTCAATTAATATAAAATAGACTTTATTGTTTGGTAGGACCTATAATAATTAAGTTGAAAGAAATCATGCATTATAATAATATACATATATGTGTATATACGACAAAATAATCGATAAATTATTGAACTATACTAATACATAGAATTTATTAAATTGTACATATTATTATATTTATTATAATATCAGAATAATAAAACTGAATCAACGAATGAAAAAAACAAACATATTTTATAATAACACAATCGTTGTATGAGGAATGAATACTATTTTATTGATAACGCTTTTGATTTTTTCAATCTCAAATTATTATTATTTCAATAATATATTATAAAAGAATGGAAGTAAAATTGTATAATTAAAGTATATATTTGCCATATATTTTCCAATAATTTGTAAATACAACTGTAATTTATTAGCCACTTTTTCTCACCTTTTTCTCTGTTGTTGCATTAAGGGCTTGCAAGCGGGATGTCATGCTGGCCAAATTGTGATCAAATGCCGAGACAACATGAGCCTAGAATTAAAAGGAAAACAAAATAATTTTTCATATTAGTCAAATACAACTAATATATCATTCAAAATTAAATACGATCATGCATTCCATAACAATTATATATTGGTAAGTTTTATATTAATAATTCAAGAATTTAATTTAAAAACACTGAACCTTACAAATTTATGTATTGCACAAATTATAGACATTATTTTAAATGTGTCGGAATTGAATAACATTTAATTGAGATAAGATACATGTAACGAAAATACTTGATATAATATGTAATTTTTTCCAGATATATACGAAATTACATAAATAAAAATTTAGATTTTTGCAAAGTACAGAACACAGAGGACAGATTAGTGGATTTTAGTTTTTGCGTATTTATTTAAGCAAAAAGTTTAACTGTGTAATATTTCATATGCAAGAATTAAATGATTTCCAAAAATATTTGACATGGTAATAAATATACAATATAATATAATAAAATAATTAAACGTGGTAAATTAACCGATGCAAATTTTTTAACATTATAATTACTTAAAGATAACATTTTCCAGATATTTCGAGTGTAATTCTGCATCAGTAGATAAATTTAAAATAATCTTATTTGTCTCTTGCAAAGCAGGGATTATATTCGACACATAATTACATCTATAAACATGATATTAGCTTATTCAAGTATACTTAGATCATTTTACAAAGAATGGTTTATTTATTTTACTGGATCATATTTTATTCAGTTTCAGTTTCCTGATTTTTATCCATAATTTATAAACACTTTATAAAGATGCATTGAGTTAACATTCGGATTTTAAATGTAAGTTGTTATTCAAAATTGCGATTAATAGATTATATTCTTCTAAACGCGCAAAAGATGGAACGTTTCATTGCGTCATTTGATAAAATCATATCTGGTATCCACAATGACCGGAAGGAATTGGTGATGTTCTCGTCGTGTGACAACAGTCTGACCACAAATACGCAAAGTGTGTCGAAATAATCCCAATGTAATAAATAAAACGTAATATATATCGAAACATACCACAAGTCGTAAAATATTTTACAGACATACGAAACTAGAAGTATGTTTAACTATATTTTTTATTAAAAAAATTAAATAATTTAATGATGCATTCGTCGATTAAGATTTTACTTTAATTTTAATATGCACAATTTAATATGTTTAAAATTAGCTTTTTAATTATCGATGATAAAAATTATTTAAAATAAAACATAAATAATTAAATACACATTAATAAATAAATACTTATTGAACATATTTTATTATATTTTACTTTCAATGACGGCATCTAAATGAACAATTACGTGATAAGCTATAAAATCACGTACCAATCATAAAAGGACCCCAAAAAAGGTTTTACTATTGATAGTTCGAATTAGTATTTGTATTCGTGGCAAAAAGTCCTAGCTTATATTTATGATCAAATTTAGTTTTCCACGCTGATGATTACAAAATAATTATAATATTTATTTATGCTATGGTATATATCGCTACATGTAACCGCCATAAAATGCTTAGAAATTATTTATGGAAATCGAGTAATGTTAGTTTAACATAGGTAACTTTTTACATGATTAACATGGTTCCAACGAGTTAGATTGACTAATTGGTTTTTTATACGAATTTTTTTAAAAACCGCATTTCAAAGTGTGGGCTTAATTAAGATTAATGGCGATCTGTAGTTGGTGTACACATAGCACCAATGTAGATAATATGCGAAATACAATAAACGAATTTTGAAAAATTTACATTTATACCGTTAACACGAAACTTTAAAAAAATACAATAATTAAAACCATTTGTCGACTACCTTTCTAGCTCTATTCAAAATTCCATGTCCTATGGGAGTTTCATTGTGAACACCTCCCCTAGTATCATCTATGGAAACTGGATTCTGGGCAAATCTGCTGCTTCTATCTGAGGATGCTGACACCTTGGCCGCCACCTTCTTACTGCCAGTTTGATGAGATCGCGTGGGAAAACAACGACGCGACATTCGCACAGAATGATTATGCTGCCGGTCGGAGGACAGCTGTCGTGGTTGTTTGGGGTGGTAGTGATGCTGACACTGATACTGCAGACTGCAAACTCGCGGCAGGGAGGTTGAACTGTACTCTTCCATTGTGTGCGTCACAGGACAGGCAGTTGGGAGTAAAATCTCGGCAGAAGTGGTCCTCGTTCTACTACTACCGGTGTGCCCTGGTTGATCCCCAGACATAATTCCATGGCAAACAACACTCTCTCTGTTATAGGACGAGAGGGCCGAATGCTGTGTGACTGATGTTGTCATTCGACAGTGCGGCACTGTTTGTCCTTCGGGAATATCAAGCGATAGTTGGAGTCGGCGTTCGCCACCGGCCATATAGGTTCGACGCTTGAGAGCTGGGTCCAACGGGTCGTAGGATGGTGATGCATGCGAAAAATAGTTGGGATAAAAACGATCCATGTTGGTGAATTAAGAGTAGGACAGCTCCAGTTGATGTATATTTCTGGTAAATGGCCTGATTGACTTTCACTAAAAGTCAAGGCGATTTCTTTATCAGCCACAATAATACCGCCATGTATAGTTGTCGACGGAGAGTGATAGGCTATTTTACATCTGTGTGGTTACTTTTTTTCGTTTCCCCTATTGGTTTCTTATAATCCACCAAACACCTACACTAATATAGCCGAATCTTCCGTCGACTACCTCTTAGTTATATTGCCAATAAACTCAATCATAGTGTAATGAAATTGTAGACATCGCTGCTAAGTGTTTATCCAATTCTTCTGGGTGATGTTTTGTGACGTTTTTGATACAGGTCCTATATATTTATGGTTACGGATTTATTCAATCGAAGTAAAGCACTAGAGAATCGTGACGGCAATTAAGATGCATAGCAAGATAGAACAGAGCGCATATAGCTTAAGGAGATAAATGACAAACCTTTGCATATGGTAATTTTCCCCATAATAAATAGAACCTTCGCTTCACGTTGATTTACATTACACATACAGTATCTAGATTAGAAAAAAGTATATTTGTGCTAAGTTATTAAATAAAGTATTTTGCTATCAAAATATACTATTTTTAATTCAAAGGATTTATTTATAAAAACCACTCTGTGAAACAAAAACAAGTTTAAGACATCTAACATTTTGTTATTAACTGTTGCTGTATATATACACAAGATAAATCCCAAGTGATATTCGTTTATAATTGAATATTATATATAACATAAACACACATCATATAGTTCAGTAAATGCTTTTCTTTTAAGCTTTGTTTTAAATATGATATAGAATAAATAAATAATATAAATCACTTGCATTATAAATACCATATTATTATCTAATAAAGCATAGTAAATAATTCGAAGGTCTATAATAACATCACTTACATTTGTAGTTAATTGAGACGAGAGCGTCGTCACTTTTTGTTGAGCCAATTCAAGATCTATACGGAGTTTTCGGATCTGCAGTTGAAAAATGTTTTCAATTATTATACAAACAAATTTGGCATGAATCGGTATACTACATATTGATGTCATAGCATATTTGAATAATTTTTAAAAATCATTAACTTTATCCGCTGTAAATAACATATTTTAATAATCGAAGACAAAAAAATTATATTTAAATATTGGAATGCGAATAATATTTACCTCTTGCGTCTGGCGTTCGTCGTTCTGAAATATTGAATATGAACAGTCAGTATAGAAATAAAATAAAACAATGGAATAGTCATGGAAAATAAAAATAAACATACAATGCAATCTTATTGTCCAAATCTATAAAATGGTATTGAATAGGCCATGGTAAATTTATAAGAACAAGATATAGACTTCATTATTATATAAAACATGCTATAAGCTTTCGATCCTAATATAATAAAAGACAGGCGAGAAAACCGATCACTTATTTTAAAATTAAAAAACAACGTACAATGTATATATATATATCACAAATTTGTATAATAATTATGTATAACAAATTCAATGCATGCATTAGCCTACAAAACAACATTAAATGAAAATGATGTAAATATAAATCATCCACTTACTACTGATCTACAAGATCCAATTGAGACCAGAGAAAGATGAGATCCTTTCACTGTAAATTGAGGGGAAAAACAGAAACATGTTCAAGGCTTCGGTACATTATTTAATTTCAAAATGTTTTAAAGAGTAACAATATTTTGATTTAGTAAATAGTACAGTTAAATATTGATTTGTCAGATAACTGGGTCATGGCTACACATTGAATACAATGTATTTTACCATGTGGATCAACAATCTATTAAAATATTAATTTTCATTGAAAAAAGGTTATTTTTTCCGCAATTTGACCATTCCTCAAGCTCCAATTAAGGACTGGAATTTCACAAGGGCTGCAAATACACTGATCTGCGACTATAGGGGATGGTACTTTTTTTATAACCTAAATAATAATAAAAATTATCCATTGTACAACTAAATTAAACTAACTAATCTGAATGAAATAAATGATAACATCATTTTCGAATTTTTAAAAGTAAAAGATAAATAAACGAATTGGTTAACTGATAAACAACTATCCCTTCAGTCGTGGATGGCAAACTGAATATTATTTTCTCACTAAATGAATTCAGTAATACAATACAATAATTGTACATGGGACCTGAACATGGACATTAAACAGGGACCTTTATCATATTATCATATTAGTCACATAAAACAAGGAAAAATAGAGAGAAAAACAAGAAGAATCCCGCGTTTGTTAGAATTATAACTACAAGAGTAGGCCCCATATACTATAGGGTCCCTCACCATCCATATCATCAGTGAGATCATTGCGGGAGAGACTCGAGTTGGAATAACTGTTTTTCACCCCGATAGCGTAGGGCAGTTTGACATTGCTGAGCAGTACCCCACTGCCTCCGCCCCCACCCCCGCCAAAGCCTCCGCCACTGACAGGCACATCACCACAAGGAGCCTGTCTGTCCGACAGCGACGAGTCTAAGTCGTCCATAGCGGAGGACTGGCCGGCGCCGGATCGGATGAGACCGAGGCGCGAGGCGGAGGGGGATTGGGAGGTGCTGTGCCCCCCTGCGGGACTGTTGCTGCCAGCGTGACCGCCGCGAGAGAGTGCCTGTTTTGGGGATAAAGTGGCATGAGTGAACCGCGGTTGTAGTTAAAAATAAGGTAGAGTCAAAATAGCGGCTTTGTGAAATATTGAATGTGTGATTGTGGCATATTTTAGTTTCAAACATCAAAATAAATTTTGTCAGACAAGATTATAAATACTTATTTAAAAGAATTACATAACGTTTCTAAAAAACGTTCAACAAATCAAATTATTTCAGGTAGGCCTATTCAAGTATTAAATAAGACAGTGACCTCCGTCAACATGAACACATTTCTTGAGTAAGGAAATTAATAAATAACAAACTTATTGGGTCATTTATTTCACAATAGCCTGCTACACATTAGTAATGCTTCGACTTTGCAAGGAGATTGCTATGTCGTCACGTATATATTGATAAATCGATAGGTATAATGTGAATTGAAACTTTCACAGTGTCAATCAACAGTATTTCTAGGTTTGAAAATGTTCATTTCATAATTTTATACGACTATTACACAATAACGTAAAGGCATTCTCTTAGTAATAAACCTAAAACAAGATAAATAAACGAGTAAATTAATGTATTGCCAGCTAGTGTTATATTGCCAAAATCATTTTAATAACATTTTAAGTTAATTAATTATTTTTAAAACTATTTTACGATAATGTTTTTAAATTAACTATTAGTGGGTTTCCTACTTAATTGACAAACATATAACACAAAAGTAAAACAGAGATGTATGAATGCTTATAATGATATAATGAATCACAATTTATTTATTTTAACGCGATTGATTAGTTTATTATCATTATTGTTAGTGATTGTTTGGCAAATATCGAAAAATATGCTGAAAAAAATTCTTTGACCTCTTATCGATAATGAACTAAAGTTGTATTTATGTTATCTCAATATACTGTGACATTGCACATTATATTTAGAACACCAGTATTTTATCCGCCCTCCATCGGAAACCCCAATACTAACCTGTCTCTGATAAGCCGACAAACCATCCGGCGACGGCCTCCGCATTCCCCCGCCAATTCCACCAATCGGATGCTGATGCTGTCGGGCATTGTGCATCGGACAGTTGGCGCTAACAATCACCCCCCCGCTACCATAGTGACCTGTTGGTGGCCCCGCCTCGGCCGCAGACGACATTTTTCGCAAATACTGGACCGTTGACTGATCAGTGTGCAACCCAGCATCCGATTTGCGCCCCCCACCACCGATAGCAGACGCGGAAGCGGACGAGCGGGGCAGCGGGGGCCGGCTCATGATCGACTCGGTGTCGGAGAAGTAGTAATCGGAGCCCAGCCGGCCACTGAGCAGGTCGAGGGAGTAGCTCGAGCTTATGTCGAAGTCGGCAGCGGAGTTATAGCAGTCGGATTCCACGTCTGAGGAGGCGTACTTGCGCTGCTGCTGCTGCAAGGATGTGCAGCTGCTGGCGCTGTTGTGGTTGTACCGGGCATAGGGACTGGGGGGACGATAGTCAACCGGGTTAGCCAAGTTTAGGCAGCTCAGTGAATTTTAAACTAGTGATAAACAAATTTAATTATTTATTTGATACTGTATTATAGGTAGTAAGATAGCAAATAACTTTCTGACCTATTTCTCTAAATTCGAAATGTTATACCATATCCTACAAGCAATTATAGCATCACCTTATAATGCATACCACAGAATATAAAGTTTCAATTATAGTTAATAAAACTCATCAGGTCAACATAAAATTCAACAGGTCATGAGCAACCAACATCCGAAATACTCAAAAATGGAGTGACATTTTGATCCCAATAATAACAAAATTAATTAATAAAGCAAATGAATTGACGAAGACATATAATATCCAAAAACTATAAAACTACTTTCGAAAAATCAATCTATTATATGAATCTGGGGAATAAATATGATACAAACAGCTACACCATGTCTACTTGTGGTCAAAGCAAAACGTGTATTTATATGCAAACTTTCCCTGCTTACATCCAAAGAGAAATTGTTATCTTATACATTTTACAGACTGATAATAAAAGTACGAAATGTGATTTTTTGTTTGAGTAAAAATAATGTGTATGTAAACTAGTTTACTCAATAGTAGTATCTATAAATTACCTTTCTAAATACTGGTTCAAAATTTGGTATATTTAACAAAATTGGTACTTTTCACAAAAAGCTGTACATTATTTTGTCCAAGCTCGATAGACATACTTTTTTCTGATACTAGAGGCAACACGGTTTCCATGTAAACATAATGTTAAATAAAGTATTGCAATCACCGCAATGTTCTAGTGCGTGGTAAAAATACGATAGTATAATTAATTAATCTCTTGAATTTTTGGTAAAAATGATTGATTTACCACTGTTATTAAAAAAAAAAATTCTCAGCCATTGATTTGTCGTAACATTATAACTAGTTACGAGATACACAGTAAGTCCATATAATGCTATGTTACATATAATAATAAATATCCAATGGGTCATTTTATATTTATATGCACTATTAAAAAACAAATTTAAACTATTTTCATAAAACATCATGTCATCAATGGAACGCGAATGCTCACCTGCTCTCCTCCACATCGGACGAGTAGCATGCGGCCCCACCACCAGTCCTGACGACGCCTCCAAGTGACCCAATCTGACCTGCCGGCCCACGATGTTGGTACATTTGTCGGTGAGCGGCGTAGATCCCACCGCCTCCTCCCACTGCCGGTGGACACGCTCTCGACCAGCCGCCCAACCTCCGCCCACCACCGAGCCCCCCTATAGTGGGGTCACGGGGCTCTCCACCCCCCCGCCTCACTCGGGAAGAGGTATCCTCGGAGTTGGCCAGCTCGGCGGCAATATCGCTCAGGTTGCCGCTGCTGATTGAGGAGACATCATCATCCTGTAGGCCGAGATCCACATCAGAACTAAAAGAGAAGAATGGATATTTGAGATGTTGTTCACTTCCATAATATATACGGTGTGCATTATAAAAAGAAAAAGTGTTTCCTAATTTTTACCAAAATGTTATCTATTACATGACTTTTCTATGCATTATATTTTCTAGGATTTTCTGTATAAAATTACATAACATAATTTATTATTAGGAACGGATAATCAAGACATACCTACATCATATGAAGCACTTGGATAAGCACTATGAAGCATATGAAGCACTTGCACTTATATGTTACATTTATATTATCTAGAATTAAAAGTGTTCAATGATATAAGAAAAGCCCAGAAAAGTCCCTACACTTAAAAAATATGCTGAATAATATAAAATTTAAATTTAGTGATTAATAAAATCACAATCATCCCGTTATTATCAAACAATATTTTTTGCTTTCTGATTTATTCTTTAAATAAGTGCGGATATAATATAACCAAACGTAATCTATAATAGGATCTAACTATTATTTTATAATATTTATAATAAAAATTAAAATACAGTATATCAATAAATGTAAAATAATTGTTTCTAATGACATGAAATTACTTAAAATATACATGTCAACATTTTACAGTCAGCAGTTTAACATAAAATTAAAATAAACTTATAGTTTCCTACTTGCTGATATCCTGAGTAGATTGAAGAGACTCCTCAACGGCTCGTAGTCCCTCTTTAAATCTTCTTTGAATTCTGCCTGCGTAGACATTCACCGCAGGTGTATCACTGACATAACCGCCTTCACTTAAATATCCACTGTTGTCCGACTGATAATTATTTCCACCCCATCTGTGACCACCATTGTCAGACGTCACTCCACAATCTGACATATAACCCGAGACATCCAGTGTTTGACTTCCATCGCTCAAAGGAGTCCCGGATTCACTAGTATCATTATCGATAACACGAGAAATTGCCAGATGCTTTGGTGTTGCTGTATTATTTCGTCGCGTACCAAGAAATTGAAGATAGCTATTAGGAACTGAACAATTGAGCGGGGCCATGGGTTTCAGCACAAGAGGATCATTGTTGATTATTTCAGCCTCGTTCTTTTCCAAAGATGTTGTTTCGACAGTCAAATTGACTTCTGCTTCTTTGTTAATATTTTTGTCAGAGGGAGGATTTGGAGCAACGGATTCATCCAGTGAAGAAGACTCTTTGGTAGAAGAACGGGAATCTTCCCTTTGTTTAACAGCATTGTATAAAGCACGAGCCTTTTGTCGACCACTACGACTACTGCTACTTGTTTTCATTGAGTGGGGTTCTTGTTCCGTCTCTTGCGGACCTGTGATTCCAGCTGGATAAGGAACATTGGCCACTGAGCTCAGCTTTGATGTTCCCCGAGGAGGCGGTACAGGAACTGGGGCGTCTGGAGTTGTCGCTAATGACAATGTCTCGTTTGATGAAGCGGCACTTCGCTCGCGGGAATGACTGGCACTATTATTGCCTGATATTTTACGTCGAGATAAAGATCCGTATTTAGATAACGTGCCTTCGTTAACACGTCCAGGTACTAAAGGAATACCTGTACGCCTACTTGTACGCGGCGTAACATTACCTTGGTCCTTAATAGCGACATTTATTGAAGGTTTCTGGATTGTTGGAGCTAGTAGAGCAGATTTTGGCGGCGGAGGAATTTGACTAGATTCGGTAGCAGTTCCTGGAGCTCGAAGATGACTTGAAGCAGAGCGCGCATTGTGCCGTGGTGTTGAGATATGATGAGTCGGTTTGGACTTATTATCTGTTCGTGAGCTTCGACGTTGTTGTGCTGTATTTTCCAAAACAATGCTGCCCGGGAATCCAAAACCACTTACTGGGTAGTCAGGTCGAGGTGGCCCATCATCGTTAGACTGAAGTGGGGGAGATGCAGAGTTGGATGGTGATGTTGAATTCGAATTGCTTCCTTTCTTTTTTTGTCCTAAGGAAGATTCTACAGCTGCTTCGACTTCTTTTCGGGAAAGAGTCAACCCGCTGCATTTAGGACGTATTTGGCCTAACTTACTCACAGGAGCAGTCGCTTTCTCAGACGGTTTTTCATTCCCCGTTTCCCTGAATACTTTAAACTTGTCCATCATTGTAGTCGGTGGACGTGGGTCGCTACGATGATCATTGTCATCAATGTTATTCTGGGGCTGAATTGACGGCGAAGCAAGACCAGATATAGTCGCTTTCTTAGTTAAGGAGTTGGTATTTTTCGGTGCTAAATGTGACCGACGAGGAATGCTGTTAACGGCAGGTGACCCGGGCACTGATATCGGTTTTTTCGACTTGCTGGGATGGGCCGAGGCATCAAGTCGACCAAGGGTGGAACTGGGGGTTGACGGCGCCACCAGCCGACTGCTGCCCGTGCGGTCACGTGATCCGGCATTGGAGGAGGATATCGATCGGGGGATCCCACTGGACCCACTCACTGACGAGCTGCATGGCGAGGTGGAACGAGAAGAGTTGCGCGACGTGTTTGCTGTGCGGGGTAGCGTTCCGGTTGATCCAACTGTAATGATATTTATGAATAACCGTAATATAACAATAACAATATTTACACAATTTAGCAGCATTTTTATTTTAAAATATGAACGGTATAATATTTACATGTAATAATAATTCATTTGTTATTGTTATAACTGACATAAACAAAAAAATTGTTTGAGTATAACTAGATTAAATTAATTTTAATATTTTTTTAAATTGTTTAAATCGTATATCAATTGGTTTCGAACTATATATTAGTTATACATTTTTTTAAATCTGAAAAAATTACACACTCATTTAAATCATTCATATATAAAGTTATGTTATTGAAAAGTATAATTAATTTTTTATAGTTGTTCCATAAACTCGCGTTATATGAATAAAAATTATTTAGTTTACTGCAAAGGTTGTAGGCCTATCACATGTTGTATTTAAAATTACCTTGTGTTATTCATTTTTTAATAAACAAATTTCAGTTGTATTTTTAACATTAACTAACTGATATTAATTAATATTATTAAATTATTATTATATTATATTAGTCTATGGTTTAGAATGAAATCGAACATTTACAATTTCTCACTGATATTTTAATATTGCTTAGAATGAAATCATATATTTAACAAAGATTTTAAAATATCTATTTAAATATAATATCAATCACTAGTCAGTTAGCAGATCTTCAATATAACTGAAAAATACTTTCTAAAAAAAGGACAAAATATTCATAAACATTATGGTTCGAAATAGGTATATAAATATATCAATTTTTTGTATAAAAATCTCGCACTCATGCACCAATAGCGTGAAAATATATTCATCAAACAGTAATATTAAATGATAAACATGCCTAAATTAAAAATGATAACAGTAAATTAAAGTTTAACTTTAGATCAGTTTATTTTAGATTTTAAAAAGTTACATCCTTTTGACAAGATATAAATAATTATTATCAATTTAAAAAAAAATTAAACTAAGAATAAACAAAAACTGACAAACATTTGTTACGATATTTTCAAATGTTAAAAAATAGTTATATATAACAAATATTATATATACTATGGTAAGTTATTTGTTATACAAATTAAGTTGAAATATAATACATATATTATATCTATTATAGTGTAGATATTCGTACTATATTAACTACATATAACTGACTCCGATCGTTTTCTAAAAATTCACAATATTATTTACTATAGGGCCTATGTAATATTCAGGTGAGTGATTCTAGCAATTTGAAAGAGGAGTTTATCTTTCATAACATTTCTGTCAAGGTACAACAAATTTAAAAAGTTGACAACAATCCAATTATATCAATAAAATCATTAATTATAAAAGGAAAAATCATTAATTGACGGAGTTTCCTCGGAACCTCTTAACCTTTCCTGTAATAGCGCCTGGTTATTTATTATTAAATAAAAGCATAGTCAATTAGTGTTGCATAACATGTTCATTGAAGGTTAACTTAAATCAAATAACTATATCTCGTATCTATGACATAAATATCTCTCCAGTTTGGTAAAAATTTAATCTTAAACAAATAGCAAACTCTTCAAACTGAATAAAAGTACTTCATAAAGACGTCAGCCCCCCATTCAACTTGGACTGCACTCAATTCACACTTAACATAAAAGTGTCAGCCCACATATTAATTTCAGGCGGTTTTTAAGATAAATAGTTCATAAATAAAATCTGTCTTCATAAAACACGGCGTATTTTTCAAGTTTTCTCAAGTACCACTATATAGTGAAAGAGGTCAAATATGATACAACGGGAAGTGAAAATTACAGTGGTGAACAAGTATGCTATTATAATCACAGCATACACATTGTAATTTTATAAATTGACAAATAATAGATTTAACACAAAGGAAGTGCCAGCATACATAAATAATTGGATGGCTTTTAAATATTGTTATATATAATATAAATATGGTGGTAGATGAACCAACATATACTACTATACGTAATCACATAAAAGCATAACTTAAGTAATAAGTTAACTTTGTTAAAGTACAGAAGAACCATTCTATTTCATCGCAGCCAACAGAACTGAGTCGTACTCGTAACATTACTTTTATAATAATATGTTAAAAATGACCTTAAGTATTTAATATAGGTAATATATTATTAGGTTTATCACAATCATAGGAACAGTTATGTTTCATTTTATTAATTAAATATTTTGAAAAACGTATGTTATATCTATTAAAATTATATTTACAAATACTTATTATAGCATATAGTATGGGTAGTGATTTAGTAAAACAGTGACTTATAATTGAGATTATATCTTATGTCTATAATGAAATTTCAGCCGCGACGTTGTCCTAAAATCAGGTGATATATTATAGTATACTATATAGAATAAAATAGTACACACACATTCATTGCATCTACAATATATAGTTAAAACGTTAAAACCATATCTGATTACTTAGGAAATGAATACTTCCAATCTTATATAATAATATGGTTAGCCTATATTATATATTTTACGTGTAGGCTTTTATAGCTTAATGTATCGTGAAATCCACACCACATAACAAAAACGAATTGCTTAATATATACATTCTTTATAGACAAATTCTTTAATTAAAAATAGATATGCAATATCAATATTAAATTTTAGTGATTTATGTAATAGGAAAATAGTACAAATTTATTTTTAAAAATCAGTGTTAAAATCAAAAATCAAAATCTTACAATTATTATATTTATTTTTGATAAAAATCAATATTCTATAAAAAAATAAATTACAATTTTAAAACTATGTATTAGTCGATTTCAATTAATCTATTTAAAGTATAATCAGTACTTAAGATATAAAATACCGACCACATATATAAACTAATATATTATTTTTAATATATCATTGTTTTGAAACTGATAAAATCCATGGCCAGTTTTTATTAGCCTATATATAGGAAGCATTTCAGACTGTAAATACATATCCTTATGGTTTAAACGATTATGTTTAAATTACGATTAAATTGTTATAATATACATTTATGTATTTTTTTATAATATGTTACAAATGTTTATATTATAACATCCAAATTTGTATTATTAGTAAAACAATAAATTCAAAATAAAAGTTGTATGAATATAGCCTAACAGTCATACATATTAGCATTTTTATATTCAACGACCATGAATTTAGTCTAAAAATCAATTATATGTACGTCCTAATAATATCAGATGATTCAATAAATTAACAGTTAAGCGGGTGATAGGGTTAAAAATAAACGCATTTTGACTTGAACTATTATATCTGTAATATACAAAAATGATATATACGTAGCTAGGATTCAATAACATCAGAATAGATTCCGAATTTAAAAGTCATTGCGGATATTATTATCAAATTACTTCCAATTATCTTTTTTGGAAAGAATTTTCTACTCTTAAAATGTTATGACATTATTAGTTGATCAAAATGTATGCAACATTTGAAGTATATATGACAATCAAAAGTGAACATTTTTTTAAATAAAAGTTGTTTTCTCAACTGTAAAACACAAAATGGGAATAAATGTCACAAATAAAATATTTAAAAAATAAATGTTATCATTTATAAATGAAATCAAAATACTTATCAAAACATATATTACATTATAGTGATGATTGATGTTTTAATGTTGATAACTTTCGTATTGACAATGTGAAGATATTTACCAGTGGAATACTTTCCGAACTACAGCCGATTAAAAATGTGTGTATTTTGTAGCAGAACCCTAATGACCATTAAAACTTACTTTAAAATCTTTAAAAAAAGATGGTAAATGCTGGCTGTAGTGACCTCATATAATAAAAATATTTTGAGACCATTTCACAAAGAATAAATATAAGGTTTTATACTAACATAGATTAAATTATTAGATATATATTTATATTTAACAAGTAGATAACTACATGGCCGTCACCTAGATTTTCCAAAGCGGGTCGTTTTTTAAAAAGGACACAATTTTCAGCGGGGGTCTAGTGTAGATTGGCGGATTAATGTTAATATATAATTTCTTTGCAATCTAACTTAAATATTTTTCATGAAAAATTCCCAAACCTCGTATATTTAGTTTATTAATTTCAACGTATATCAATATGAAATGAAGTTTTACATAATTTACTATATATAGTAAAAAATTATAAAATGAACCAATAAAATAAAATAGTTTTATAATTAATAAAAGAGAAAAATATAAACAAAACTTTACATTAGAAAGTAAATATATACAACAACTATAATTAATAGAGAATTAAAATAGCTAAAAACATAATATTACATGAGATGCCTATGTGTCCATATACAGAAAATAATGGTTGCGAGCATAGCGAACATCCTATATATAAAGCCGCACAGCGTCTAAATTTGTTGTGACTTTTGACAAAAACGATTAAAAAAGTCTCAACGCAGAATTTAGGTGTATTTACGAGTATTTTAGCTGTTATAGAGTATAGAGTTTAGACCAATAAAACAAATATGAAATTGTGTAATGCATCCAAAAATTCACTCAAAGGAGAAAATGATAATAAATTACAATTGTATTTCTTTAGATTATATAATACTCATCCAAATATGTATATTGAAAATTTAACTAATGATATTATATAATGAGGCAATATTTTCTGAAAAGGGCATTTATAATTTACCATACTACCAGTGGCAATATTTTCTGAAAAGAGCATTTGTTTACTCTCGACCCTTTACCTATGCAGATTTTACTAGAGATTTAGACATATAACATTAAAATATACCATATAAAAATTAAATACTTAATATAGAAAAAGGGCACCATTATCAAAAAGGGTGCCGTTCCAACCCCCCTCCCCCCCCTGGCGACGGCCATGAACTATGTAAGATATCCATTTTTGGTAAAAATACTTTTTTTCAATCTGAGATTAAACATATTAATCCAAAAATGTAACCCATAATTAGATAATATCAAAGTGAATATGTCAAAAAAGCCATCATTACTAAAACAGCTTGAAAAAATTTACCAGCACAAAATATTATCCAGACCATATATATCGAGTTTTGTATATCTTAATATGAGAGAGAAAGAAATCCATATCTATGATCCAGACTATATATTACACGCACATTTCTTTCAGTTTCCATCAACTTCAGGCAACTCGGAGTTACCGAAAATAACCGAAATAATCGAGTAATAAACTGATTATTTTTTAAAGATATACTATTTACACACCACCCATGAAGTTATGATTTATTCGAGCGCTATATAGCATTTTATTGTATCCGTTAAGGAATAGCTGTTGATGAATCGTTTATTTACACATATATTGTATAATATATATAATAATAGTTACAAATGCAAACAACTAACTTTATTGACATAAACAGCTATTTTGGAGGTCGAAAAAGCACGCATAAACACATCGTTATTCAAGATCTTGTGTAATTAGTAGTCAATCTTTGGTGAAGTAATCATGACCGAATTTCAAAAATATGTTACGCATACAATATTTACAATACTTTATTTACACATTTGTCTTAATTTTATCACAAATAATTTCAATGCTATTAATTTAGTTAATTCTTTATAAGTGTTAGTACATATAATATTATTTATAGTTATGAAAGTGCTTATTATAATTATAACTGAAATTAAATTAAACCAATATATCGATTGCATCAAAGTTGAACTTTCGTTAACTTCAATTATACAAACCGCGTTATCTAATATTAAGCACGAATTAGTGGCGGATAATCAATAAAATATTTTATAATTGGTATACGAATAAAGGGCTATATTTGTGCTACTGTTGCTACTAAACGTTAAGTTTATGTTTTATATAAGTCTGAGACTTTGTAGGGGTTTATATGACTTATCACTGATATCTGTCCAAATTGGTCATACAGAATATCCCATCAGGCCATAAAAAGTCACAATTTACAAAAATAATTTCTTTGAGACCATAAGTCCCACGAGGCCATCATTTCAAATATGTTGAGTCACGAGAGAGCATAACAATTACCAGGTCGCCACCTTTTCTATATATTCAAATATGTATTTACTGAGTTGCTATAAATACATATAACGATATTGTTTGAAGCGCAAATAATTGAGAGGACTAATTATAGATTGAAAATAAAATAAGAAGAGCACTTGCTGTATAGGTTATAAGTATAATTTCACAAATTTTAAAACCTGGGTTCCTAGTCATGCGACTTACATATAACAGAGTTCATAACAGTTAGGCAAAATCATTTTCCCTGACATTTTGTACAGCCAGGTTATGCTTTACAACCGGTTATGCAACCGGTTATGCTTTCTCAAATGCATGATTTTATTTTTTTTAATTCGACAATTTATCACTTTTGTCACTTAATATAAAAAATTTCCCTGACACTGGTCAAATTCCCTGACTTTCCCTGACAAATATCAAATTCCCTGACTTTCCAGATTCCCTGACATGATATGAACCCTGATATATGTTAATTTTTTATATTACATTGTATGTCTTGACTTGTCAATTTTTTTTATTGATTTTTATAGAATATTTGTAAATGTTGTTACTGCCCCTGTTTAGAAATAAATTGTGATGATAACAAAAATATATTATTTATAATTTAAAAATATATATTTCATATAATTGTATTAAAATATTAATAATACATATAAGTAATTTTTTTAAAATTATTCATATCATATATTATTAAAATAGTTTACCATTATTTATGATAAATACTCTGTATAAAACTATTTTTTATTAATTATGATACTAAATTATATAAAAATTATTGTTATAATATTATATTATTCATATGTTAGTTATGGATTGTAAATTTGAAGTTGCTAACATTATACTAAAATTTAATAATATTTACATATTAAACTTTTTTTCTAAATATTCATCTTAAGAAGTACACTACATACAGAGACAAATAATTATATATCTAAATGAATCCCATAAAATTGTAAGAAGAAAAATTCTTTAAGATTTTAATTGAATTAATTGTATCTTGACTTAAGTTAAATGATATAATAAGAGTTGCCTGAGACCTATTTTACTTTAACATAAATAAGCACTTATAATCTATAAGCATCCTTATAGTGAACATAGAATTGATTGGAACCACCAGGCAAAATCAGCTCACAAAATAGAAAGAAAAGAAATAAATCAGAAATAATAAAATATAAATCAAAATAAAGGGTAAAGTTCTATATAACAATGAAAACTGACAAAAAGATATGCAAAAGGCAATAGAGAGGAATTAATGAAACTGGAAATATAACAAGAGTATAAAAAACTCAAGAAAACCAGCCCAAAGGAGACCAATACCAAAAGAGAAGGAAAATGAAAGAATTCTACCAAGTTATACTTTTACTTATAACACAGGCCTAGGGAATGAGAGATGTTAAGTCATGCCTGTAGTAGTTATATGTTAACTATAAAGCAATTATTCAGGGTATAAAACCAATACAGACTGAAAGTAGAAGCTGACTTAAAGAGATGCTGTAGAAAATAAATAAGATGCAGGACTTAGGACTCTCAGCAGTGTGTTAAACTGGTTTGATAGTGTGCTACCATCATACTTCCCTTATTCAATAACTACTGATCAAGATGGTAAAAAGGCATATAGGCCTCACATGAGTTCAGAAAAGTAGTAAAATTAAATTTAAAAATATGGCTATTATTATATTTATACCAGTCAGTGTTATATTTGGTATATGTAATATAATGCCCACTTGAAATAGATGAACCAATGTGATAAATAACTCTAAAAAAAGAAAATGTTCTATTATTTAAACAAGTTACATTGGGTGGGCATAAGATGGAATGTCCAGTAAAATAATACATGTGTATGCATACATTTAAAACTAATTTGATTGATGTACACATATATGTACCTTGTTTATTCATAAATGTATAATACAGTAAGAATTTAGAAAAAAAATCAAGTAAATAAAAATTTTGGAATGCCCATCTGATAATACAAAATGATGTGCCCCTCCAGTCAAGACTGCATATACTTTTAAAAAAATGTGGGCCCTCCTGATTGAATGAACAGGTGAATAGATGTTATGCAGCATGTAAAATTTGTTATGGAAAACATCCTCAGCAGAACCTTATAAAATAAAGAAACATTCTGTTATATAATATATAGCAGTATTGTGGCCTTGACAGAGGAAATAAACAGAATATTTGCAGTTTATTGATAGTAACATTTATTTAACATTTTATTCATTATTAACTTAGTATTATTTTTGCATGTAAATTGGTTTGTCTTGATTTGTCTCTTTATATTATATTAACTTTTTAAAATAAATCTGGACATATCAATACATAAGTCATAACACAGTCATAGAAAAATACATGATGAATTACATTAAATTAATCTATAAAATAAATGTTGATGCATTTAAATAATAAATATAAAAAATTTGGTTTTAACATATTTAATAATAAACTATAAAGCTAAAGGCAAAGCCAAAGTGATATTATAATTCTAAATAATTATAGATGACATGTGTGAATCAACAAAGATTCAGTAACAAATCTTTGATTAAATCAAAATGCTTTAATAGTAAATACTGAGATAATCATGGTCTATAGGTATAGCAGGCGTGGTCCCAGAAAATTTGTCAGGGGAGGGCACAACATGAAAAGGCGTATTTTTTTTATAGAGGGTACAAATCTATATCATAATTTTAGGATCAGACCGATCAGCCCTTTTCAGTGAAGTCAAAATTTCAAGAGGGCACCCTTTTCAGTGAATTCAGAATTATAGGAGGGCACCCTTTTCAGTGAATTCAGAATTTCAGGAGGGCGCCCTTTTCA
>JAUZND010012219.1:0-28541 GCA_034780555.1 Coelogynopora nodosa | reverse complement strand
TCACCGCTATTTCATTACAATCTCCAGTGAACCAGTTGTCCTGGCTTCGTCAAACAAAACAATAAAGCTTCATTTTTATTATTAATTTGTGGCATGAAAGAGCGGGGATAAGCATTACAATGACGCAGAGCATAGTATATAGGGGAGTTCTATGGCGGTGTTCGTCACAATTAACTGAAATAAAACTAATAAACTATACAAAACAATGCTTTACCTTTTATTCTGTTATTCTTACTCCATTTATACATCTTAGAAAGGTGTATTTGTATACTATTATATAGGTATCTTTAAATATACACCCAATTAGGATTTGGATGAATTGAACATTTAAAGAAAAAAAATTCATCAAATGTATAGCTATTCCTATGATTGTTTTTTGCATTTTTATGTAAATAATGTTCTTTCTAATAATTGCTAGTTTGTTTATGTTTTTAATTGATTTAAGTTTTAGTTTTCAGAATCTTTATTTAAACTGATGTGTTGTCTACTTTCTTCTTACACATTTGTATTCTATATTTAAAGTTTATTGTATAACTAATTGTTAAGTTTCTCTTTGGTTTTCTATCGTAGGATTTGGTACTTTATACAAGACAACATTTTCAAAATTCGCTCTATATTATTTTCAAGTTACACACCAAATATTTCAAAGTTTCTTTCCTTCTTAAGTTATAAAACATTTAAATCATATCAAATAATGTTGTCCACATTTTGTACAAACTAGTGTAATGAATCTCACATAAGTATTATTTAAAGATAATCAATATTTCAAAACCAATTTTCTGAAATTGACGTCTTGCCTCACTCAATTTTCTCCAGTGTATATTTACAACACAGTTTTATATTACCAAATATTGTCCAATCAATGTGTATAATCAAAAGAAAAAAACTCATGCCACCTGAGTCACACAGAATGATCACAATGAACATCCGGAAACTTGTTTATAATATAAGACCATAGACATACTAATAGACATTGAATAAATAATTGTCAGTTTCAGTATTCAAGGGGGAGATATAGGCTATAGTACATAGGCTATAATAGAGAGTGGCGACTTCAAGTCAACTCAATTGAATTTGGCAGGCGACGAGTTGCTTCAATTCCTGATCTTGATCCAACTAGATGGATCAATGAAAGCGGAAGCGGACATGATAGTTTCACTTCTTCATCATCTTTCCTCTTGTTCTCCGCAACCTCACTCCCCCTCTCTCTCTCTTTCTCGTCTCATTATTGTCTCTTCTAACCTATTGTGTGCATGAGTAATGCCTGACTGTGCTGAAAGATTGTTCTAGATTATTGCTCCCTCTGCTACAACAAACGACAATTAATCTCAAATGAATGAAAAAACCATTTAAGATAATCAATACAAGAATAATAATACCTTTGCGTCATAATGAATCAATACGTCTGCAACATACATTATTAATTATACTATAGATAAGTCAACTCAGCCAAACATATTACAAATTTGGTTAATTATATTATTTAAAACGTATCAATTCTACATTTCAAAATATTACGGCAGTAATAATCGGACGTGAACAGTAGTTGTTATGACCTAAAGTGTGCTATTGTGTTAAGGTACAATTTTTCCTAGAATCAAAAAAGGTTAAAATCTGTAAGTTATCCATTTTTTGTAAATTATAAACAGAAACGTAAAAATAAAACAAATACTATAAAGAATTGTACAACGACGACGACGTATTTTATATAACAATGAGAACTGTCAAAATATGTAATGAAATTCACTCGTTTTAGGACGAAATAGGAAAACAGGTAGAAATCAAATGTCTAGCAACTACACCAAACCAGAAGCTTGTTGAAGTCTTGAAATCTTAGTTGCTTTTTTGTATTAGCTGATCTCAATCGAATCCGATTCTATATTAATCAAAAATCTATAAAAAAAATCAAATCGAATTCAAACACTTTAATTGATTTATATTTATTCTTCCTCAACAAATCACTTACATAGAAATAATACATCCCCGGTAACAAATCACTCACATAGAAACAATAAATCCATGGTAACAAATCACATCTATCACACATATATATATATATATATATTATATGTATATCTTTAATAAATATGTGTACAATTTTGCAAGTATAATTCTTTTTATATTAACAATTGTGTAGTTTTGCTAGTCTTAAATATATTAATATTACATATATAAGTTTAATATTATATGAAACTTGTAATATACAATTTACATGTTAATATAATGTTCAGAATGGTTTTAATTATATTAATGTAATTTAATAATCCATATTAGCCACATAATGTATAATGTACAAGTCCAGGACTACATGTTAAAAGTATTTAAAAAGGTTTATTTATAATATTAACTTATAAATAATGTATAGTTGGCAAATCATTTCGACATAATTTAACTGAACTGTTTTTTCCATATTGTTTGAAAGAACAATTTAATAAAGTGTAATGCAACGTCGTTTATATAATATATTTTAAAACTATTTTTAACTATGAATAGTATGTTTTACAAGTAAACGTTTATTATCAGTGCAGCCTCATATAAGTTGTTTATAATCATCAACGAGGAAAGATAGAAAAGTGATTTTTATGAAAGATCAAAATTCATATATAGACAGACCTACATACAGATATATAACTCCACAAGGCGATTGAGTACAGAATATAGTCCAGAATAATGCAGATGATTTTCGGCGAACTCAGAGAAAAAGTACACGCTACGTGTATATTCCGTTATGTGGCGATGTTTCCCTCAAAATACGTGAAAAGTGAAAGCAGGGAGTGGAGAGGAGTGGAGAGCTGCCTTTGGAGACAGAGAAAAGAAATAATATGGGAAATGTTATTAGCTGAGTTTGTATAGGCCTAGTTCTATATAGTAGCCACAGAAGGATTTCTAGACTAGAAAGACTGCCTGAGTTGTACTATTGAATTTGGGTTGGAATGATTAGTGAGTGTAGCCAGGTCAGCAGAAACCAGAATATCAATCAAAAGTACTTTTAAGCTCTTTGAAGAGAATTGAAGAAATCCTGAAATATTTCGATTTAAAGCACTATAGAGTAGCATACGAGAGTTTCTTTGAAATTCTAGAATCGTTGTTGAATGCATACGATCGGTATATAGTTACAGACTGATTGACACATACTTCATATAAGAAGATAGGTATATATAGTTGTTAACAGTCACCAAGAAGGAATAAAATGAAAGATTGCCAAAGAGATGCAAAAAGACACCATAAAACAACAACACTTTAATTACGAAATACAGAGACACTAATCATAGAAGAAATAGAATACATAAAATGAACACTATTCATACGCCATAAGTTTTTCCTGAAACGTTTCGTTTTCTGATTTTGAAAACAATGTGTGTACACTTGGGTAATATATATATATATATACAGATGAGATGAACAGTATTAACAAGACATGAATACAGTTTCATTAGATTAATTTCTTAGAGAAAATATAACTTACAAAATAAATGTAAGGCTTCGAAAATTTGATTACATTATTGCTGATTTTAAATAACAAATGAAACCATTAAAGTATATATATGTATTACATAGAGTTGGAGTTCTTGCGATATAGATCTGGCTGAGTCAGTGGATAATAACGGAATTAAAGGAGACTTATATCAAGTCAGCCGCTTAAATCTTCCCTGATAAACTGCAAAATAAGTATTATTTATATATAAAGACGTGCTACGACCAACACCTAGAGTTTGTTGCCATGACTATGAAAAAATAGGTTTTCTCCATCGCCACAATAATAGTATAGTAACACATGAGTATTTCGGAGGGCAAGGAAGTTGTGAATCAAGTAAAATTATATTAAATGAAATGAAATAAAAGAAATTCGCTAGTGTGTATTGCCAGTTGCTGATAGATTCTTATGACTTATCAGCTACTTGGATTGTTCAGTTTACACAGTGACGTGTAAAACACATGATTAATTAGGAAAGAGGGGGGGCTACAACTGAAAGCAAAACTGTCGCCGGTGATACTAGAACTAAACAACTTGGTTGATACATTAAAATCTATTTTCCATGGAGAAAAAGGGTGGAGAGAGAGTAGAGGCAGAAAGTTTATGAGCATGATGCCAGTATATAGGTCGACTCTAGTATATAATATGTCGGCTATTATTTCTGTTTGACGATCGGTGACTTCGCATGGCATGAAACATGGCTGCCTGAACTAACCTTTCCCGGAGGTCGCTAGCTAGCTGCACCAAGCGTGTGCCAACAGTCGAGGAGTCGGCAGAGTGGAATGAGAACCACGCTTTGTAGATATTAATAATAAATATTAATGATAAGTCTGACGTAACACTCATTTATGGCTAAATTTTGTGGGAAATAGTTGTCGGGAATCATGTTAGTTTGCGGGTTTTTGTGACACATTGACTGTTGATCAATAGATAGACACACATGTGGAAATCAGGAAATGTCTTACTTTTGTCGGAGTTCAATTAATGTAGTGTATTCTTGGTATGGTGATTCAAAATTATAATCAATAAAATCATTTAAATATCATTTACGTAATTCAAAGCGTCTATACCGCATGTGTTTTTCATTTTTGAAAAATTAAATGCAAGGATTGGAAATATATTGTCCAAATAAAGATATCGGAGAGAAAGATAAAAAAGTCAACAGACCGACACGTATTAAGGACAAAACTATCAAACCAAAGTAGTGAAATAAACCAATCAGAAGTTAGTGAACAGACGATCAAAATCAATAGAACAACTTAGCGAAATGGACCAATCAGAAGACAGCATATTTTCGCGTATATCTTAGTCAAAGTTTCCTAAATTTGTAAAAATGTGTGAAATTGACTTATTGATTTAATAAATTGGTTAATTTTGAACTAATATAAATTAAGTACCTACTAGAGTGTCTACAGCTAATACAGACCTTTTATTAACACTCTACTATATCTGTTCCTTGAAACATAATACTGTTTAACAATGGAATATATTAATATTTACATTGAACACACAATATAACAACCCGGAAACATAGCTGATTGAAAATCAATTTTTTCCTATCAACAACAAAAATGTCCACATTTTAAATTTATTTTAAAGCGCCTCTCAATATATCTCCAAAACTCACATTTTCCGCTTGATTTATTTATATTTCTCCGGAACACTTTCCCAGATATATCATCTCCACGTTTCATTATAATCCCAACAATATATTTTCACTTTCGCTGATTAACTTGTCAAAATAGAACCCAAAAAGGTTTTTTAACGACTCTCTGGAATAATATATCTCGCATCACTCCACGAGATTTTTATCGAAAGAAATCGATACTATAGCTAGCCTAATGCATCGCTTGTTTGGACAACAATATCCCAATTTATTTCAAAAGCGATATATCCTCAATTTTATCAGAATGATTCATAAAAAAACAGAAACTTGAGACTTAGGGTGAACGAAAACAACAGTCGAATTTTTTCAAACGTCTCCTTCAGTTTCTCTCTTTGAAAATCACGGCAATTGTTTCAGCATGAGGATTAACAATTACTGTCCCATTTCCCCTCAAGTATCAAAGCGTAGAAACACGGTCCTTATTTTATGCAAACAGTTCTGGCGGTTCAGTCAGTCAAAGAAACCGATGAATGAATTAAGAGCCGTGAGTAAATAAGGATGGATACACCTCTGTCTAAGTATAGTGAAGTTTAAGGATTTTCTGATGGAATAAGTGCTGCATTATGAGACTAGTGTGAGCTATTATGAGAATATTATGAGTTATTATGAGAATATTATGAGTTATTATGAGTTATTATAATGAGAATATTATGAGTTATTATGAGATAGTATGAGTTATTATGAGAATATAATGAGTTACTATGAGAATATTATGAGTTATTATAAGAATATTATACATTATTCTGCAGGTTCAATTTATAATAAATGTAATCCAAATATAGTTTACTAATTATACACTAATGCTTATAGTCTACTGTTGCAAAATGTGACATATCTTGTATCAGATATCATTGTTTAACTGATTAGAAATATCTATTCTATTCTAATATGTAACTATTTATATCTTTATTAAAATGATCCTTTAATAGAGTCGTTTAGTAGAATAATATTTATTTTCTTCTATTTAAACTGTTTTACAGAACAGAAATATGACCCTGTTGACGTTATAACATAATGATACATGGTGAAACTGTTATTATATTAACTTCTTCTTTCAGCCTCCTACTGACTGTTAAAGCATATGATAAGCTGGTAAACACCGATTTCTTATAGATAATAACCTTTCCCCGACCCGGTAAGAAAGCTTCGAAAAACAACAATTTGTAACAATATCCACAATAGGAAACATCTTTCATCTCACATGACCTCCGTTTTATATCAGCTTTTATCTCTCTCATAATAAGTGACATAAAAATGAATGATAAATGATATAACAGGTCAAATTTATAATTTTTACGGTTTTATAAAAGAAAATCACTAATTAATTTTAAATCACAATATCAACTTATACATTAATTAAATTACCAAATTAGTAGAGAGGTATTACAGGGGATATTTCAATATTTATTAATAACGGCTGTCGAAAACATGATATGTATAATTATTGGTGCAATATATTATTTCATTCGAATCGCAGGGATAATATTATAAAGTCATGATGTAGCATGATAAGTATTGATAACAATATTAAATAATATTAAAAACAATTGTTATTGTCTTTGTTTATCGCTAATTATTAAATAATATTAGTTTTATAATCAAATTAGAGGCTTAGTTGATTGTCTGTTTAGTGTCGTGACAAAGAAGTGCTAATTGTTATACACAAGATTAGGAACAGCAAAATTAAAAAATCGTTTTTAGTCTTTTTTTAGATCATTATTGTCTGTATATAGTAACTTTAACACTGAGGATCAATACAGTGACATAATTGTGCTCCGCCAGAACGGTAGAACGTTGGAGCATTGACTGACAGCAAGAAGGACATTGAATATACCTATATATATGCATAGAGAAGAGAGAGAGAGAGGCAAGAATAAGAGGTTAGTGTCTTGTAGAAAGGACTTCCATGGACGTCGAAGAAGAAACAAGTCGTTTAGTGTCACCTGTAGACCAGCCGCGCCTGTCGCATTCTTCTCAGAAAGATATGTCGAGTGTGTGGATTACTCCGAGTTGGAGGATCTTATTTCTGTTGATTATACTACCTACTCACAAATGAATCATGCCCAGTCTTCTCCTTCTCGGATTACTATCAGAGATATGTGACAATGTTGTGTAGCGTAGAGCTGAGCTGTGTTCACTTCTAGGGATGCCATGGTAGTGTGATTTCCCTGCTGGCGGCGTATGTGTACTTTTAATAACTTTCGATCACAATCATTTATAGTTGAGCCATATGTCGATCAACATCATGACGCTATGGCAGACTTCATTCATGAAAGAATAGAGGTTTAATATATTGAAATTATAAAAGGTTATTGAATAAACATTTATTTGTTGTTTAATATTTGAACATATTACAGATGTTTAAATATAATTAGGATAAATAGGTCATACGAGTCATTTGTCATGAGTCGTGCACGTTTTAATAAATAATGGGGATTGTTGATATTTAAAAAAATAATTATTAATTAGAAAAAAGTGCATTCGTATATAATATACATATTTGTATATTTAAAAATGTTATTATATCAATATTAAGTAGTAAGTAGTATTTTAACATTTAAAATAAATTTATGGAAATATATATTAGGGCCTAAATGTAGTTTTTTAAGTTGAATTGATGAACTCTGAGACACTGAAGTCAATTTTGATAAGCTTACGTCAACCGTAAATTATTAATCATAATAGAGCAATATAGCCTTCGAATATACTGTAATAGTAAGTAGACAAGTTTGCAAGTAGTAGTGTAGAAGGCGAGTTACTATTCCAGATTTCACTGGATGACTCACACTTGAGCATGACCGATTTCATTTCTGATTGGCCGAGAGTATTGAAGGCGCTGCATTCGTAAACGCCCGCATCTTTGGCCTCCAGCTTGAAGAAGGTAACCGAATAGCGGTAAGTGTAACGGCTGACCTTATCCAACTTGATCCGTCTGCTTTCTGGAATGTTCAACACGTTGCAATCGACCTGGGGTTTCGGATTGCCTTCCACGTCGACCTGAAATGTAGACGAGGTTGAGATGATTCCTTAATCGATTATATAAAGGTAGTAATCGATGTCAGATACTATCCATTAATCAATGGCCCCTAGACTATATATATATGTACAATATTTATTATATGAAATTATCATATTTACAATTAATAATTTGATTCTGTACGTGTCCACATGTACACGTTAAAACTTAGATTATATTTTTGAATTTTAAATTAATAAAATAAACGATGTAATGCTTCACGAGTATTTATAAACATGCATGATCGGCTTTACCAGATACAAATATTACATAAACTAATGAACGATATAATTAAATAATATGTATTAATTATAGTATATAGGGACGCATATGTATAAATATATACTTGTGAAGCACTACATCGTTCTATTTATTCATTAACTTAAATAGATCAAAATTAGTTTAGCGATGGTTTTCTAAAAATGCAGGTGGAAGAAGAACTCCGAATGTAGTTAGATGTACAAGTATACTTTAAGCCACTATTATTTGGAGAGTAAGCACCGCACCATTTTTAATGATATGCAACTCGAATACAATATCTTGCAATATTTTCTGTTCTTTAACACTTATGGTATGTTCATAGTATTGTGTCAGATTTATATGATGGAAAGCATTATCCACATGTCAACGCAAAAAGGATTCTAAAAAGAAAATTTATAATTTGTTTGAAATAAATAAATGTTTTATAATAAAACTAATTTAATGTCATGTTTACGTTGCGCTATATCCGTAGCTTAATTTTTAATGTTTTAAAATAATTTGTTATATTAATCCCATAACTAGCATTCCCACATTGGCAGGTATAAGAACGAAAAAACACTTAATTAATTAACACTTAAAAAAACACACAAAAAACACTTAATTAAAAAGGATTTAGAATTGGTGGACCCAGTCTAAATGACCTTTTTATTTCAAAGTCAATACTGTCTTTTAATATATGCGTAGTGTGGAAAATAATAGATAAAAAATTGTCTTATTTACAATAATAACGAATACATTTTTTTCACAATTTTTATTCACTACATGATTTCACGAAACAATTCAAACCAAACACAGCTGAAAAAAGTATTGAAGAAAGAAGAGTTTAAATAATATTCAAATATTCTAGATTCACTTTAAATCATATTTTCGAGATAAACACATGCGTGATACCTCTAAATGACATAATGGATTTTAGTTTCTGATCCGCATTAACGAGTTTGACTTGATAGCGTCAATGTTCTTCTACGGTTATTATGTCTGTCGTGTAACAGCGGCTATAAATAAAGATAAAACCGTTCACAATATGTATTACGTTCAATTTAATGGATAACGAACTTAAGTGATGCCAAATAAAAAGTGATCAGTATGTGATATAGTGACAAGATATAGTGACAAGGGCACATTTCAAATGATGCAGCGCCGTCTTTCAAGTGAAATTAAAACTACACTATATATATATACATTAAATACATTAAAACTTATTACAGTATGTTGAGCATATACAACGTAATCTATCTATGGAGAAAATATATTTAAAAAATCATCAGTAGTATATATCAGTAATATATACATACTTTATAAATATATTAGCGAAAATAATAAATTGAATTACAGCTTATTTTACAAACAATACCATTAAATGATGGTTCTTATAAGAGGGCAACTGGCAATATTGATAATTCATTAAATAAAATTGTAACAGAAGTAATAAAATTATTTGATTGCCTATAAATTACTCATATGACTCATTTAGGTACATTTATTCCGAAATATAGCCACCAAAACACAATTTCTGCGGAAAGTTTTGAAGGTGTTTTCTAACATTATTTAATAGGAAGTTCTTAATAATAACACGTAAAACTTTGTTATAAAATGTTTTTATATTAAACTTCAAGGAAGGTACATATCTTATGTAAAGTTAATCAAAGTGATTACACATATAAACTCAATTCTGCACCGTCTTGTTGTAACTAATATCCTATATGTAAATCATATATTAAACTGTAATGTAACATTTTAAATAACCTTTACAAAATTGGATTAATTGATTTTTACTATGTTTGGCTCAAACAGTCCCAAAAAATCAATCAGTGAATTTCTTCTAGTTCTAAAATGACTTGATGAGCTACTTGATGAAGAAAAAGAAATATTACTATATCCATGAAAAATGTACATAACATTTATGATTTCTCTCTCCATTTTCTCTCGTATTTCCTTTTAGGGAACAGATTTGTGACTTTCGCAGCTTTTGTAAAAGTTGACAAACAAATCTTGAACCAGTTAGTCCGATAACTGATGAGAATTTTCTCCCCTCAAAACTCGGCAGCCGAAAAAAATGTGGGTTACCCTGTCCGACCTACAGCCGGAATTCAATTTGAGTGAGTATAGAATATGCTTCGCGCGCTCGAACCAACTGAAACAGACGTCGGAAAGAAGATTAGAGCAGAAGAGGGGAGAGGGGACAAGTCGACAAACAAAACTAAGCTCAGTCAAATATAGTAAGTCCAGATGTCCAGTTGTAGAGAGCAATAATTTCCAGCTAAGAGCATCCATCGTGGAAGCAAGGAATGATGAGCCCGCGGACCAATAAATTAATTACTCCTCAAAGTTCACCGTCAGTTCTAATACGCATAGGCAAAGTCAATTGGAGGACTATAGATAGCCGGGACATCCTCCTGCTCTACACAAAATAACAACCTCTCGAGGCTATACATTAGAAGAGGGCATGTGTCATAACCGGATCCACTCTAACACCATTCAACCATTCAACCAGGACTTCTATTGCAGCCTTGTCTGCTTACAATATAGTAGAGTAGACAAGGTTAATCCAACACTGGACGTCTGCTGCGCGCGCTTCTTCTCAAACCTTCGAAGTGAAGTCCACAACTGAACAGATGCTCACTCTATATGCATCCTCGACAGCCCTGAGTCAAATCTCCATGACAATATACAATAAGTTGGCAGCGATGTAGGCCAGAAATAATATCATAATATAGTCGAGGAAGCTGGGAGCATGCATTAGCCAGAAGAGTTGCTGATGCTATAACTAAAATAGAGACGCCGTTAAATAAGTCCTCAGAGTTTATAATTCAACTTTTGTCGGTCGCAGATTATAACTTGGGGAAGAAGGAGTGGATTGCCAGGGGATAAAAAGCTGACTCATAGGTGTGTTTCCGTCTCCTTAGCTCCATTTTCAAGTCTTAGTTAAGACAAACCTTTTATACACAACGTTATTTCTTCCCATAAATTAAACAGCCTCTTTTTCGCGCCTTCAAAATTGGGGTGAAAAATGGCAACAGTTGACTACCTTTATCGCCACTAAAATCCAAACACGCCAACTCATAGTTTTGATTGCACGGATGTCGCCATTCATTGTTTTATTTAAAAAGAGGATAAATCTTAAGCGGCATCTTGGCCGATAAGAGTGTACTATGATATTAAATATTTGGTTAGCAATTCGTTTTGGTACCTATCTCACTAGGCTAATCCATGGTCGCTAAGGAAAAACAAATAATGATAAATGTTAGACCTAGCCGAAACGATATATGTCCATAGTATAGATCTGGTTTTATAAAATGGTATCTACAATATTATAATTTCCTAAAAGAAAATCGACTTTCTAAAATTATTTTAAGCAACTAAAACATAGAATATGCAAGTTAAGACCGTGGCAGATTGCTTTTAGTAAATTAAATGGACTAACACAACAGACCTTTAATAATAGTTGATAGTCTTAATCATTAGTTACAGTTGAATTTAATTGAACCTTTTTTTTAGCTGTCACATTTAATATAACATTTTATAAATATTCGTAAGCTTATTAAAAACTATAAAACATTGCGAACCGCAAATTCACGTGTATATATAGATGTATTCGTCAATATTAATTAGCTATAGGCCTAATCACCTCTGGCTAATTGAGCTGATCTGTGCGAGGTATGATGTGAGTTTGATTATCTTATTTTGAAATAAAACATCGAAAATTAAATCAATATTATGTCAGTGTGAAGGTTAAAGGAAAATATGAAAAATATCGTACTGATTAATGTTAAAACGAATGTTGATATTATCTTAATTTATAATATTTAATTATTATATTTAGTAATTTTGTATAAATTGACAAACGATTTAATTATTGAATAGTTTTCTATTATTATATATATTCACTATTAAATCGATGTGAAAAGCTTCCCAAAATTTGCATTTTCGCTAAAATTGACCATTAAAATATAAATAGTATAGTATAAGACGAAAGAAGAAAATATTCAACAGCTGTTGACATTACTCAAGAAGCAAAGTCTCCAACATTCAAGAATTAAGTGCCGTTGACTAGGCCCATAGTTGCGGAATACGTCGATGTTACGTCGATTATATTATAGACTACGGATTGCAATATCATCAGAACGGGACTGAATCAATCAAACAAACAAATAAATAACGCCATAATATTTTTCACTCCAACTATATATATATATATTATACTGTTCTAGCTTGCCACACCATCACCGGTTCTAAAAGCCTGTGTGCTATCTACTGTATATAATGAGATTTGTTAATCCACTTCTTCAAGACTTTCAAGACATCTTATTATGTTGACTTAATCTTTGATGTGCTTTTAATTAGAGATATTGGAGAAGAGAGCCTGATTTCAACACACAGTTCAACCTCCTGTCCTGTCCTGGCCTCAAATTCAATTGCATCATTTGTATCCATTGGACAGGGTGGTCAAGCGGAATTCATGATGTTGATGATAATGATGCTCGGTTACGCAATGAATATTCATCGTCAGAGAACAAAATCGAGACTTCCTTCAAGGTTCTATAAGACTGATTGTTGTTGTCCAGAAGTTTTGCATCACAGCAGGTCTCTATCCCCCCCACCCAGACTTTCCAATCTTCGTCAACGACTTAACTTCGATGTCTGCCTCTCAATCTGATCATATTATACTGCTCATGGTGTGATGTTGCAGTCTACAACAAGGATGTCCAATGGAACCCACCACTGACACAACAATTACCGGGGCAGATGGTCGTAACTTAATTTATTGCGACCCCGGCGGAGTTTCCCGTAGCAATAAAATGTGATTATGCCTCTCAAAATCGGTTAGTTATCAAAAACTCGATTAGTCAATTTAGATAGAAAATGAAACTCGCGCACTATATACACCAAAATATATAGAAGAAACATATTTGAAGAAGGTGAACTTAAATAATCTAAATTAGAATATTTCAAAAATGTTTTTGCATCCAACAAGACCAATACAATGAATCGGAAAATACTGATGTCAAAATAATAATATTATAGTAAAGGAATTAACATTTTGAAATAGTTACATGTTATTAAATGTTGCTAAACATTTCAACTCATTTTCTTAATTAGCTGGAAAAAACGTAGTATAACTGCGATTAAATATGATGAACTATAAACAATGATAAATTAAGATCGTCAACGAATTTCAAGATGGCATTATATGAACCATATTAATATGTTGTTTAAAGATACTGGAAATATTCTATTTACAACTATTTTATACAAATATTCCAATATCTCTAAACACAAGAGAGAAACATTTGTTTAACAAAAATGTGCAACACCAGGAAACAGAATAAATAAACTCCACACAATAAACAAAACATTAGGAATATTTTATTTCAGAAAAACAATTCTGAAACATATTTCTTTGTAAACAAATATTTCCAGTGTCGAGAGCTTTGAAACAAAACCTTTATTTGAAATTTAGAAAAATTACCTTGTTTACATTTCTTTTCAAAAAGGGCAAAACGACAAATAATATTTCTCAATATATAAATAAATAATAGCAGCAGTCAACACTGTACACAAAATAGAATGCTGATTTTCAGAAAGCGGACACAAATATAATCATCATATTTATTTATACATATATATATTGTATATAATTGTATTCTTTTTCATTCCTGTTTTTAGTCGAACAAAGTCGACTAGGAAGGCATGCATATTAGCCGGAGCTTATCATAATCTCATCCCAACCAAACCAACACACACCTGAGCTACCCAGTCTCTTGTGAATTCAAGATGCTGTAGGTTGCCCAGACTTCTTCTCTGCTCTAGCCCACAATCAACTATAGGGATATATATATATATTGTGTATATTTAAATGGAAACAGTATCACAGCTCATCGTCCTATATATACTCGAATTACGATCACATATGACAGGTGCATGTATGTATACATATAATATAATGTTCAAAACAATGAAGGTCAAAATAAGCCATTTCAAATCTTGTATAATTCCTGGAAGGGTTATGCAAATGGTCAGGATTCTGTATTACAGATTATGGACGATGTTGCTGTTGTTGGAATTAATGGTTCGGTGATTTTAATTAAGTTATTTGTACATGACATCACTATTATAGCATATAAAAGTAATAAATAGGATAATACATATAATAATTATAGAAGAAAAATATATGGAACGAAAATAAAAATTTTCTTATTTGGAAAACATGTTTTCTTTTGGTGTATATAACTATGAATGACTGATATTATTTAAAAAATAATATTTATTTATGTTAATATATGTTAATTATAATGCGTAAATTTTCATATTTCTAGTGATTACTTGCATTTGGTTTGACAGGATTACTACTCAGAATATTTTTTTTTAAATAATTGATTTTTCATGTTTTCCATATAAATTTCCTCATTTTATTAAATTGAATATAATTTATTAATTTAATTTTAATAATTATTCCACGAAAATATATAATAAAATGATTGTGCTTAACAACAAACTTTAATAAGGAAAAAGTAAGACGAATGTCATATATACCTGAATAAAAAGCTTTTTCAATTAAAAAACAAAACATTTTTCTTACAATAACTTTAGCGTTTAACCTTTACATTTTAAGTCCATGAATTTGTTTTCATAATTAATACAATATAAAATGTTTTTTTAATAATTTTTCCGAATTTCAAGGTATGACTTTATTATTTTTATCCTGAACTATTTAAATGTTAACACATCATTTTGAAAATAACGTATGTCTATAAAAGTTTATTTCTCAACCATATAGAACTAATTAAATGAAATATAAGGCTAACATAATCACGAATTATAAGAATAACTTAACTATTTGGAATGCAATGATGTGATTATGTCGTCTGATTATACTATATGAACAATTGTTTAGTGCAGTATATTACATATAAAGACAACTAGAGGCGGATCCAGAGTTCTTTCAAAGTTCTTTCATTTTTAAAATTTTTAAACATAAAACTCTTCACATTTTATGACTATTTTCAAAAAAGGGGAGAGGGCGGGCCCCTTGCCCCCCCTAGATCCGCCCCTGACAACACAAACATAAAACCATAGTAATTAACAACTTCACAGGAAATATTGTCTTGAACATTTGACACACCGTGTGAGAAAGAAGACATGCAAATATGAATGTGTTGAATACAGAAAAACCACACAACTTTCTATAAGTTAGATTGTATAGATATCATATACGATGGACAGACATGCTGTATCCGGGAATTATGGTCGGACAATTCAGATGATTAAAAGTAAACTATAATTAGAACGATGACTTCGAGAAAATAAAGCTCCAACTTATTCATTATATTCAAGTTATTCAAATATTCACATTATACACATTCACTTACAAAAAAAGGAACAGGAAACGTTAATTTTGCTAAATGAAGATGAACAGAAATACATTAACGATGAAGAATGAAGCATAA
This sequence comes from Coelogynopora nodosa, assembly GCA_034780555.1. Taxonomy (NCBI): domain Eukaryota; kingdom Metazoa; phylum Platyhelminthes; order Proseriata; family Coelogynoporidae; genus Coelogynopora; species Coelogynopora nodosa. The sequence continues at coordinate 12,675 of JAUZND010012219.1, read as the reverse complement.
TTTGTTTATCGGACAACATATTGACCGAAGGCATTGATACTCTAACTTTTAGAAAGTGAAGAAGCACGAAAGACCACTGAGAACATCTTTTAATCTAATCTAAAGAAACAAGCATGATTCTCAGCCGCAGCCACTATTATTCTTTATTATAAAGATGGGAGTCCAGATGTGATTAAAATCACGGGTAACTGAGTTTAAATTTACACTTATTATGCCATCTAAAAATGCAGCTAAAAAATCATTAGACACGATTCCCTCCTTCTATTATAGTTCGCATATATAAAGCTGACAGTAGATACACTGCTAAATATTGCTGTATGAGACAGCACAAAGGGTTGGCGAGGATGACGAACAAGAGAGAGAGAGAGGGGAGAGAGAGAGATCTGAGCGATGAATTGGAGCAAATTGAGAGAATATCACGGAATCGTACGGACGGCTGACCATGGTAGCTTCGAGTAGTCAAGATGCACGCAATATGCGCTGTTGATTGTGTTTTCTAAACTCGAATCGAATATATATATTCACTATATTTAGGCTGAAAAAATAGATGGTTACTTATATCAGTGCGAACATAATATAGTCACGAGTTATATTCAATATTTGTTATCTAAATACATGAAAATAAATACTTTTTAATACAATAAAGTATAGTCTTAAAACCAGCGCTGTCATTAATGCACATTTAGGGGACATTTAAGGTATGTGGCACACGTTTCAAAATAATATAACAGTCCATAAAAAACTGTGTACAGTAGTACAAAATCATTAAACATACAGACAAAATTACATCCTTAAAAATCCATAAATATAAACATATATCACATATATGCAATATTCTACTTACTATATTACAAGTTGTAGATCTTTATATAGAACATATATTATATCATTATTTTATATAACGACTATATCGTTATAGATTTCCACCATTTAGATTAGTAGGAATGATTCTATCCCCCCAAAGGATTCGGATGTTGGAACAAGATCCTCGAAAAATTACATTTCATATATGAATAACCTTTTTTTATTAATTTTATACTAATTATTTTTCATTCGCGTTTTTAATTATAATTGTTTCTAGTGAGGTTTACACACGTTATATAAAAATGTATTTTTAATAGTTGTGCAAAAAATATTAACTTTCAGTGTATGCCTCATTCTCAAACGAAAATGTTTGCGACTGATGGAAATTATGAAGTTAGAAAATGTTATCATTAAAAAGTTTTTATTTCAATGGATTCTACATGAGCAGTGTTATATATTATTTTGTGCATGCTTATTTCAAACAAATTTCATAATCTTTGTTCAGAGCATAAAGCAATATTTAAAAAATGTTTTTTAATGATACATATAATACCAATTAATTCGATTATATTTTGATAATACATTAGAAATTTAACTTCACAATTTAAACATAGTCATAATGAAAGAATGAACTATTCTATATGTTATATTAAATTGATATAGTATTTCTTTACTTATTCAGTATACTGTACTCAATGTTTAAGAAATTGTTTATTTAACTAGTTTTCCTTAAATCAAGTTATAGTGTTAACGCGTTTTATATTTAGCTATAAATACAGCGACACATTGAACAATTGTGATTAAAAGGGGAAATTAAAAATATCACGTCAATTGTGCGTTTTAAAATATAATTATCATTGAGTGTGGAGTTATTTTAAAGGAAAACAGCAAATGATACACACTTTCAAACCAACTTTGAAGATTAATAACACCACCACTCAACTACGTAGACATGAACGAATTGGTGATGTAGCTATAGCTGACCTCAACCAATCTTAAATGTTCCGGTTATGGGATGGTTTTCAATTGAAATGGGTTGACTACAAGGGTTGCTGATTATAGAAGGTTGATTGTCCACTTCTTCTCATGAGTTCAACTATACTATGTGAGCTGGGTAATAAAACAAATTTCCTCGTGATATTTTGGAACTGGTGGCGCTAGAAAATGTTGTTTGTAGAATAATAACACTGTTTTTTAGTAAGAATATTGTTTGACAGTAAACCCAAAACGAACGAGTTGTATAATAATGTTTAGTTCATCTGCTCAATAGTTGATGAAACGTTTGTATAATGCAAAGTCAATTCCAAATTTTCCGACACAATTCAAGGAGCTAAATACTTAATGATTGGATTGTTATACATGTTCGAAAACATTGACACCGTCAATCTATGCAATTATATGTTAATGTCTATGGAAATTTGATATGAAAAGTAGACATAGATTAGAATATTATAACCAATTAAAAACAGGTGACAGAATATAGTTGGGGATTGCATATTTGAATCAGGAATAATAATTAAGCTCATATTTGAGGTAGTTCTGATCTGGAAATGGACTGTCCTAGTGTGTGGTCATAATTAATAGAAAAAGAGTTGTTGATAAAATATAGGGAACTGTAGCTGATTAAATATAAGTGTTACATTGAGATATCCCGCACGATCTTTGCGACAATAAGATATTCAGATGTTCGAAATAATCTGTTTATAAAGAAAATTGCGTTATTAGCTTAATTAATACTTATCAGTAACAAATGTGGGAAGTTTATATAAAGTGCTGTTTTTCATGTTATATGTTGGAAGGTGTCAATGAGGTTTGAAATAATAATTATACAAAAAGTAAAATAATAAACACATTTATTTTATATCATTGTTTACTTTATAGTTTCATAACATTCTCACAACTTAACACTTGTATTGTTTACACAATAACTTAATAAATTATCAAAATATTGGAAGTTTATCCAGCTAACTTTATGATAGAAATAAACCTTAGAAATGAATCTAGGCTACATATAACTAAAAAATAATCAATACAAGGATTCCAGAACTGATAGTAGTGTAAAAGTTATCCAACTCTGAAGGTGAGGAACAAGAACAATCCAGTTCCTCTCGAGTCAATCAATTTTTTCTTTCTTATAAAAACATAGATATTATCAATGTAAAAAAAACTATGTTAAATTTTCTAAACTAACCAATATATTATATCCAATAAATAGTTCTCTTTTAGCAGCATACAACATTGAAGAATTTGGATATAATAAAAGCCAAAACCGATAGAATTTAAACATTTATTAAGGTTTTCTGCGATCGACGTATAAATACAATAATTCGTATTTATTTCTTTGATCAGCATAGCTTCTCTAAATAATATACTATCGATGTTTCATGTCGTCCATTATGCAATGAACATATTATGAAATGTGATTTTGAAGATGATGTAGCTTACTGCTTTGCTTAAATAATTGTTTTTGTTACATACAAAAGATATTCTCGCATTTTGAAGTGTGAAGTTTAGAGATTAAACAGTAGCTGTAACAATTGATTATTAAATAATTTTGTTAATTAATTCATTAATTCATTATTTTTACTGCTTACATCTATCTAGCTTATGTTCCTTATTGAAATTATTTAAAAGAAAAAGCGGAGAAACAAGCGTATTCTTTATGCACATATGTTAATTAAATAAGGTAATTCAGAAAAACTTTTGTTCAATTTAGAATTTACAAAATGACAAGGCAGTTTAATATTATTAAATAAAATTGTATATCAAACAATTTTTTGATTATAAAATAAATAAATAATATAATAAAAATAGAAACAAATAAAAATATCTAAATTATTGAATCTGCTTACTCACTACTGGTATGTTTGCTGGTAAATAATTTCGCATCACATTTTGCAACACTCTAGTAATGTGATAAATTGAAAATCCGGTGAGGTTGAATTTTTTGTATATTTTATCATCTTAACTTGACGAATAATATTTTTGTTATTTAAATTTTAATACATAGTGACTATTTTATGAAGTGAAACTATTTTAAATCTGTATAAAATAAATGTCTCTTCTGCTAAAAAAATACGTCATCAAATTACATATTTCTAACTTCATTCAAATTAGACATTTGTTAAAATAAAATAATTGCCGTTAATTGCAAATTTAATGATGCAAAAAATGTATTGAAACTATAATGTCTACCATAAATCCATAGAGGAAGAAAAACACCGTAAATGTTCGTAATATGAAGTCAGTTTTAATTTTTAAACATATATATATATATATGAGAACTTCAGACTGACTCCGGCAATGAAGAAAAATAGATTATATTAAGTCAGGTCTATAAAAACAAATCGGAAACTCGTTATTATATGCACAATACATATATAGGCCTACTCACATGAATCATAATCACGAACCACCTCATCATTATATAAGCACTACTGCACTGACACTGACAGTGATAAAATACTTACAAGCCAATGTTCATCTCATGTTCACTGCTTGCCTTCTGTCTGCCTCCAGAATAGTAATAAATTATCCGCATGATATCAAACATAGATTTACTATAATATATGAAAAAATAAAAAAAGATGATAAAGACGATGATGACTATATGACACAGGCTGTTATGTAATCGTTCAGTTAGTTCCGAGGTGCCTCATCACGATATGAAGCTGATTATCAAGCTCTTCAAATTATGCGTACATTTCAAAAAATATATCAAAGTCTTATTGTCTATAAGATAATACGAGAGTCAATATCGAAAATTAAAAAACTCGCTCGCTTATATACTACCTACAGTAATAGTTATTTCCGTATAGCATTCAATTATATGTGTATATATCTATCTACAGTAACCTCGTCAAGGATCAAAGCGGGGTTCCATTTAATGAAACGTTTTTGAAATAATAAAAGTCTTATGTTTCACTCAAAAACAGATTTAGAAAGGCTCCATTATCCTGTAGAGCCATTCAGAGAAGCGACGGAGAGACTAAAAACTCGTCGAATTATTAAGACGAGCATTTTCATGATTTTAGTAAATTAATTATATCCATCTACCCCTTCGTTCTCATCCTTCCTTTCTCATCTATTTAAGGTTATTTTCTACAAAATCTGCAACGGTCTCCACGCATATACATAACAGGAATGCATATCAAAGAGGCTTTGCATACACGAGGCATTAGCCATAATTAGTTATTGTAAACGCTATACTTAAAACAGAAGATTTCAAGATACGATGACATTTTTCCCACTAGACAACGCATAATTAGCTTTCTAGTCTGCTCCATTTCATTGTTTTGTAGCTGCTGCTGTGTGCGTCACTAAAATTGATAAAAACAGCCATTTAACGGTGTCGGCAATAATATAAGATAAGTTTAGTCAAGCAGAAGCTGAATATTATTAAAATTTAAAATATGATTATTTTTAATTTGATTAGACTGCGTGACATTGCCAATGTAATTCTGGATGTATTTACACTATAATAATATAGTAATGGTCGCTTTTCATATACATTTTGTCATTGTTGAAATAACATCCAATTCAAAGACTATACTAATATATACAAATGCCTTCGATGTTCACTGTGAATTTAGTTTTACATATAAATTAGTTTACATAAAATGTTATTCTAGTTATTAGTAAAGTGTATATTTATATATCACGACATAATAACAAGTATATAAACTCAAATGATACACATGTAAATTTAAAATAAAATATTCATTCATAAACATTACATACCATAGTCATACGTTTAATTTCAACCTAAAATGTAAACTTCCACCTGAATCCACCAGCTCATAATATATTTTAATTTTTCATTAGAAAAGTCAACTCTTCGCGTACGTAGGTTTACCGATTTAAAAGTTCTAAAAATACGCACGGATAAAATTTGGCGCGGCCTTTATGTTGGTGTAAATATCAAGACGGTCTACAGCCTAGTATAAATGTAGTTATTTTGCAGTCATCTATTTGCCAAGCTTCAGATAATAACGAAATCCGTCCTCAAATGAAACAAAATAATTAAAGTTTATCTAACGATTCCAGCTCGACTCAAAGATTCTCCAACATTCGCTCGACATACAATAAAATGCTGCCAGAAGATCCACACCCTGCAGCCTTCGCGAATATCCTTCAATAGGCGTATACTGTATAGCATGAATATAATTGATTTTGATACGAAATTAATTTCCCTTTCGTCATATGCAGCCACCATTGCCTCCTTCCTACCCCACGCGATCTTAAAATCTTCATTAAAGGAGGAGAGGACTATCTATACTGAATAATGTTCTTTATAAACGATAGTCGCTCGCTGCCAACGCCATAATTATAATCAATTCCGGCTCAGTTAATTAGATTTTAATAACAATAGATCCGCTTATATATTCTGCGTATTTTTTTAAAGTTATAACGAACGAATTGAAGGTATTGAAGGACACAATCTTTATCAAATCAGACAAAGATAAAAGGGTCATATCTGATTAGTACGACGATTTTCACAGTTAATTGATTAATCTAATTTTTAATCAATGTCCATTTACAAAATCAAAGTTTTATCGACGGAGATAAATAAATATATTTCTTCCAGGTGAGTATGAAGAAATCTATTCAAAGAAGTAAATTTGGTAGATGCATATATTAATGAACTGATAAAAAGCATAGAAATCACCACAATATATATATTTTTTAATATGGTGAGAAAAAAATACTAGAATATATATTATACATAAATAATAAACCTTCTTTTACAATTCAAGAAAATATAGTCAATTGAAATAACTAATAGAATAGATAAATTAAGTCTTTATGTACGGCAAACAAAAATTTAAAGCAACATTAATTGTAATCGATTTTATAAAACAACATAATCTGTGATTTGAGCTGGTATTCGCAAAAGTTATATTCATATTAAAAACTATTATATGTTGTCAGATAACAATCAAAATCTATATAAAATAAGGAATACCTAACAACCGAGAGCAGCAAAATATTGGAAATGTTTATGTGCTATTGTGAATGTTTACTATAATAAATATTATTAAATTAATAAATTGAACACATCACAACTTTTAGTCTATATTTTACTAACGTTTAATGCACAGTATGTAATGATGTCATGCTCTAATGACTTCAAAAGGGAGCTTTCAGGATAATCTTCCCTCCTATGTTAAGACATCCCGGCTATTATTCCATCACAGAAAACAGTAAGATTACAATTGAGTCAAAGAAACTCCTTCTTTATACAGCTAACTTATGAACTCCCATAATCACTCTCTATACAAAATATAACACCACACATACTATATATAGTTGTTTATAAATCCCATTGTATTATTTACCTATATGGGCGGCTACCACTACGTTTATTTATTATAATCATTATTGATGCGATAATAAAGATAGTATATATATTATCCAACAATTTCATCAATAGTAAAATACAGATATCAAGCAAGACGCTCTAAAATGTGGACATCTATAATTTAATAAATCAATAATTATTCTATTTGGTACCTCAGCTGCGTCATTATTACGGAAATGAAACAATTGTGTAAGTCAGTCTTAGCTTATCACAAGAGTGTTCATTGTTCAATATATAGAAGTGAACAATTCGGGAATAGGTGAGGACTTCTGCAAAAATGTCTTTGGAGATCCGCTTAATCATTTAGACATACAGATTATTTGTGCACATCACTGTTCCACAACAAAGATATAGACAATATAGTATTACACACGTCTTTGTGCGTCTACAGAATAGTTTACTTGATAAGCAAGGACTGGATCTACGCATTTGCGTACATAATAATGTTGCCAAATTGATATCATTGATACAAATTTTTGTTTAATTAGGCAGTTTCACAAAAATTCTTCCATTTATTTAAAACTTTCACTTTTCTGTAAAAAAGGTTTAACAAGTACTTTAAACTTCATATTATTTACAAGTATTACAAAATCATATATGATCGATTATTAAAATATATTTAATCGGCTAATTTATCGTTAAACAAGTACCTATTGATTATTATCGTATATAAAAAGTCATTAGAATAAGCTGCTGCATTTAGACCTAAAATCGAAATATTACCGACATCATCGATAACCATAGTACTGCAGGCAAAGCTAAGACTATAGAGAGTACATTGAAAATGGAACTACTAAGTATAGAAGGAAAGGACTAATGCCTCGTGACGCCTTCTTCTTGGGATCAAAACCCGCTCAACTCAGAATCTCTTGAATGAGTAGGCTGTTACAGTGTACCAGCTGCGATCAATAGTCGACATTCTCTCCTCCGACCATCATTGGCTTCTTCTTCATCTTCACCTTCTTCTTCTTCTACCTCTTGCTCTTCCCTCTCCTCGCCTCACTGCTCTATGCAAGCTCTGAGAGAGTTACAGCAGCAGCTGCCGCAGTTGGGGGAAGAACGGAGGCAGGACTATGACGCCTTTATCAAAACCGAAGAATCGGATAGTGTCATTATCATGGGGAGGAGAGAGAGAGAGAGAGAACTATTAGCTCGGATCGTGGTTGAGATCCTCTGCAACTGCATTCGATCAGATTAGCTCGAGCAGTGAAGTCTAGCTACCTTGCTTACTTGCTCCCTTGGTGGTGATTTCATTTTTATCATTTTAATATTAACAGCTTCCGACATTTAGAGCATAGCTAGCATTGCCGAGCTAAGTTAGTAGTAATATAATATAGTTGCTGGCATTATAATGTGAATAAATGTTTTGTTCTACTTACTGTGAAGGTTTCATTCACCCCAACATCGGTGTAGATTTCTTCCGTTTTGAGTGTAATAATCGGTTTGACTGAAGGTGCAAGGAGGGGGGAGGGGGGGAGGGGAGAAAGCAAGTTGACTGTGTTGTTAATCAGAAAAATAAAATATACGCAAATAAATATGATAAAAAAACCCACCGAGGAAACTGTAAAAGTCTACGTTTTATGCTGTTGCTGTGGTGGTTGAAATTAAGAAACTAAACTTAATTAAGATCAATATTTCATAAGACACAAAAGTGAACAAATATTTCGAACGAAGATTCGATTGTTTATTTATTAATCAGATGGAAAAGTTAGAACAATTATTATTGGATATTAAAATCAGATGAATTATATCTTTCTGATTGATAGATGTTATATTTGAGAAATTTAAACTTGTTCGATAATGCAAAAGAAAAAAACCACAATAAAATTTAAAGTTTATTACATTAATTCCATTAAATTAATACAAAATAACCAAGCTTTCACCTTTCATCAAGAAGGCATAATCATGGTGTGGCTTGGTTATTTTGTATTAATTGTAATAAACTTTATAAATTTTATTGTGGTTTTTCTTTTGCAATCCTCACAGTGACCATTACTTGTCTTTATTTATCAACTTGTTTCATAATATGTTAGAATGTCATTTATGAAATACTCTACAAACAGTTTTACTGAAATTAGTCGCATATTATACTCAAGTATATCGGTAAAATATAGACAGATTCTAATCTTGTCTGACCCTAATACAGATGATTTCATTTACAGTTTGTAATACGTTTCATATAAAATTCTCAAAAAGACATCTAATATCATAGTTCACGGAACGTATGCAGAAGATTGAGTGAGTGGTTGTTCTTTAATGACACAACTTCCAAAATTCCTGAACAGACTATGGTCTGCCCAGATCATATGCTCCACATAATTATTGAACATATTGATTATTGAATCGAAGGTACAATATCTATTAAAAAGCTAAACTTAGAATATTAGAAAAGAATATGTCACAACTCATCAGTAGATCATAGGTACCCTCCACACCAACGAAATATGACTGACTTAAGTGGTTTTTTACAGAGCCCTAAGTCCTAATAAGGACGAAACAGCGCTGGCCAGATCTCCCTGACGATGAATTTGCTTTAGAGGAATATTTGGAAGGTTTCATTTATTGTGCCCTTGTCTTTTTTTACAATAACTCTATCTTTTTTAATAGTTATCTTTTAAATTGTCCGTCCGGATAATATGGTCACATGTTTTGGTTCACAGATCAGTTCGAATATTATATAGATGTAATACCTTGACATGATCTTTTATATAACATTATTAAAAGTTGACAAAATGACTTTATTTATTTTAGACTTTCATGTTTCAGTTCTATGACAAACACATGAAAACTATGACAACATAAAAAAATAAACAATGACCAACAGATCATGAAATGTTTTCAACTGACATTTTATATATTAGAATTGCATTTAATAAATCACCTAAATTTGATTTTAATACAATTATTTCTTCATTCTTTTTCAAAATTTTGCTCTTTTGACGTCCTCGGCGAAGAGTAACAATAATGAAATGAAAAATGCTCACCAAACAATTCAACATAATTTTGTTCGCAAACAAGGTGAAGTAATTTCAGTTTAATTGTTTAATTGAAAACATGATGCATTGGGGGCAGAGGTTGATAACCCCTCTAAGTCCGTGACGTCTAGAATTTCAAATGACTCATGTAAGGTTATGTGACAAGATCATTTTCAATATGTTGTATAGTATAAACAATATAAATATTTTTTTAAAAGCGATTAAAATATCTGCAGAACATATATTATATTTCTATAAAAGATTGCAAAATGTAATAGATATGCATTTCTACTTTTAATACGTAAATATTCTTAAACAGTAGAATACGATTATCATACTTAACTCCTCGATAACAATAACATAATCAGAGTCACACAACTCCCGTCAGAATAAACGGGAACTTGATTAAAACTAACCCATTTGAAATGTGACGTAAAACTAACTAGAAGCAAGAAATACGGAAACTGAAGAACACCCAACTCCTTAGTTCTGTATATATCCAGCTAACGAGATCCTTCACGAATATCTGTAATATAAATTCAACAGGACCTTCTGCCGTCATTAAATGAGTTGATGAATATATTAGAATCAATATTATTCCCTGGTGCGTTCATCGCGTGCGGCAGAAAGGGAGCAATATAATTTGAGTTTGGGTCGGAGGGGGGGGGGGGATTCGGGGAAGCTTTGGGGGACCCAACAGCCAAGAAAGATAACTCATACTTCGCCGCAATCAACATAGTGTGTTAACGCGCTTTCTGGCTGGTGAACCACCGTCGGGATGTTGCTGATGCTGATGCCTGGAGTGGCGCGATGGTTTTCTTCCTCTCGCCTTCTGTTCGGATGTCTTCTGACTGAGAAAGGTTAAGAAGTTTGAGTGCGACATCATGTTAAGTGTGACTCGCTATGTCTGACTGACTGTGTGGTGTGGCCGTGTATGTGTGTTCTGCGCACATGTGAATCATACCGACATCGGCCGGTCTGGGTCTCTGGATGGACGCGGTGGCTCGACGCGTCCCCGCCGAGTGGTCGTCGGATTAAACCGTGTGTCGGAAGGAGGGGGGAGCGGAGAGAGGAATGGAAGGAGTTTGAGGCAGTGTGAGCTGAAGTGCGCGTCTTCTATTTAATTGAAACTGAGTTAGTAATATTACGAGTAGTAGACAGATGAGAGAAACTTTTAGTTATCAAGAGATTTGGTTGTAGTCAAGTTAAAATATTGTCTAAATTAATCAAGCAGAATCACGTTGCGGTTATTTGTATAATAATTGTCAGAAAATGTCTCATTTAAAAATTGATAAACGGACAGTGTAATATATTCAACTACAACACTATGAAATGTAAAAAATTCTTTCATATGACATAAAAAAATTTAAGTTTGTATAACTTTATGAAAATTAATCAACCATCCATTACAATTCATACCAGCTAAATCTTCTCATTTTTCAATAAAGGATAACATCATATATGTATTGCAACCATGTCCATGTCAGAAAAACACAAAATATAATCTCAATTCAAATATTTAATAATTTGAAAATATCTACAAATGAGAACCGATTTATGTCCTTCCTAAACAGATACAAAATCATTAAAGCCCAAAACGGTACCTTTAATTAAATTATGTGTTTTAATTGCCTTATTCTATGAATCTGAATCCTCATCGAATAGTATACGTGCAAACTCACTGCTGAAAATTAATTTATAACAAAATGTCTCCTTTCAACTTTTTCAGCTCGACGGCATGATTAGATTAGATCAATGTTGACTCACAAATTCGCAATTCAACTGGTGAATCACGAAACAACTCTATAGATATAGACATACATATGGCGAAGTGATAAGGACACTTAGAATTATAAGAAAAAACCGCCGACAAAATCCCGCTTCAGACGGGAACAATTCTGGACAACAGATCATCCTCGCAGCCTGAAGAAATCCGCTTGATTATAGATCATATTATTCATGTGGAGAAATGACATGCAAATGAGTATAATAAATTTCAACGCTTCCTTTAATTGAGTCCAAGTACGACTGTATAAGCCTCTCGATATTGTCTTAGATGTAATTTCACACGTAGGAAAAAAATAAATATATATATATATATATATAGTCCTACACTGGATGTATACGAACGCGATTTAAGCTCTGCAGAACAGCGTAAGAAACCGCCTCCCCACCCCAAAGGGAGAAAAAAAGTTTATAACTTTTCTATCTTCCAACTTACGAGAATATAGTTTTTATTTATATGAACATATTCTTCCCATCTAATATATATATATATTCACAAGATGACAAGTTCAGCAATAGAAAAGTTAATTGAGCTGACGGAATTTCTCCCTCTTCTTCCGCCATATGAAATCAAGTTTTCATCTGTGTCTATATAGTTACTAGGTGTCAATCCGACCTGTGATTATGTAATATCAAAAGCAATCGCTACTCTATTACATTTCGTTATCAAACTTATTCGAAGTAAATTAACACCTGTTCGCCACTCCCAAGATATTCAACATATTGTAGCCTACCTAGTCATTCAGTAGC
>JAUZND010012208.1:0-28545 GCA_034780555.1 Coelogynopora nodosa | reverse complement strand
AGAAATGATAGACACATTCTGGCACAAGGTAAATGCTTACATAGAAATTAAAAAAATCCATTGTATAATGTTAGATGATTCTGACACTTTGTTAATGAAAAAGTGCAATTTCCAAAATGTGTTTAAAAATCATAAATTTTTTTAATCTAATTGTCACATGTGTTACTATTTTAAATATTTTATATTTTTCGGGTATGTTGCTAGTGTAAAATGTGGTGTTTTATTCAAAACTACCTGCCTTAGTTTTGATGGAACTGTTAAAAGTAATGAAAATATAAATCAACAATATTTTTTTATGTCACATGTGTTACTATTGCAATCCTTATGATCCCAAAATTTAAATAACTCAAATTTTCAAATTTTTTTAGATTATAATACACAATGTACATATTAATAATATAAATGTTAATTAGAAATCAAAATTATTATAATCTAGGACTAATATATGTTTCATTCAAAATGATCTATATTTAGTAAAGTTTATTAGCGCTTTTTTACCCATTTGCAACTATCTCGCTAATTAAATAATATTTTTAACAAAAGTGAAATATGTTATTGAGGGAGGTCAGACGCAACTATTCCACTAATCATATAAATATGTATACTAAAACCCCTTCTTTAAAATTAAGGAATTTTTAATTTTAAAACTGTAAAATGTATCATGATTAAGGTCAAAATAAAAAATTCGTAATAAATAGCAATAAATTTTTTAAAATGGGTATTTAATAAAATGGATTCATATTTAAAAAAAAACAGTTTAAAGATTTTTTTTTAATTTTTTTTGGAAATATCATTATTTCTCGTGATCTTTATCGTAGCAGCTTATTTAATGAAAAAAGTTAAAAATTGCACACCCCTAATATGGATACATTATTTAATAAACGTACAGTTTGAAATATTCTATTGTTCACAAGGAGGTAAATAAATAAATTTTATATCACTAATTTATAAAAAAAGTAAATTAACTGTAAAATGGTGCAGTTTTATAACGAACAGTAAATACAAAAAAGCTGATAAAAGTCATAAAATTAATAAAAATCGAAATAAACTTCGTGATTTATTTATTTATAAATTAGTACAGTGTTACTAATTAATTTATTATTAAGATTAGTATTTTTATTTTAATATAGACTGAGCGATAATAAATTCTAAATTCTAAATTTACAATTTTAATTTAAAATATAAATGTTACTAATTTGACAATTTTTTTCAATTTTTCTTGTTAAAACTTTTAATACTTTACTAATCAATATATCGACAAATTTATAATTGGATGATAATTAAATCACCATCAAGAGTTGATGATTTTTGTTAATCAAATAAACAAGGTTTTAAACTCTTATGAAAGTCGTAAATAATTGATTAAAAAATTTTAAAATATATAAATTTTAAATTTATATTTTTTAAAAATATATTACCCATTTGCAGTTTGTTTTTGAAGGCGAAATTTCCACTCGCCAAACCGTTCGTTAAGGAAATAAAAAGGAGAAATTTGGAAATATACATCAAATTAATCATTCTATAAATCCGTAGGTTTCTAGATTTATAACATATTTATATAAATATTATATATTTTTACATTCGAGAAAATATATTAATAAAATTAATAAATATTTTTTATATAAATAATTTTCATCAAAAAAACCACTTACTGTAAGTCTTACAAAAAATGTTGGTTCCAATCAGTCAAATATAAACAATACAAAATGTATTTTACAGTTCATAAATCGATTAATCCGATAAATTCATAAACTTGTTATTTTTACACCTTTTACAACATTTGTATTTTAATAATAGGTAACAAATTTTAAAGAAAAAGTGCTTCTGTTACAAGTTCTGTAAAAAAATTTTTTTAAAAGATGATTCATGAATTGCATGATTTAGATTTTTGATTACAACAGAATTTTCAATAATACTAATAATAATAATTACTTACTAAGTAAATGATTATAAGCCACGTTTTTATAATAACTAGCATTCTAATTTTGGTGAATTTTCTTCCCTTTTCTTAATCTTGAGGGTAATGCAGTATAATTTAGTCCGTGTTTGAAAAAATGCATCAACAGAATCTGATATAAGCATTATAATTAAATTTACATACATGTAATACTACATTTTAGTATTAACTGTTTACTGAATAGTCTGTTTAGTATGTAGTATCGAGTGTTGATTTTTGAAAATTTGTAATTGGCATGCCACATGATTTAAAATTGTAATTATTGAATTTTATATCATACCATATGATTCATATGATCATTTTAAATTTGTTAATCATATTAGATCTTAATCTACTGTATATTTTATAATATAATTAAATATAATTAATATAAGGGTATATTAGGTTTATATTTAATTTAAAAATATGTTGGTCGAAGTATACTTTTTAAATAAAAAGTATAAAATAGTTATTAACATTCTATAAGTTATCAAAATCATCGATTCATCGATTTACTGTATGGCTTACTGAGTAATTTTACAAGAGTAATTGTATTAATTACAAAAAATTAATTTAAGAAAAAAATTTGGTGTATTTTGTTTTATTAATGAGAATTTTATTTTTTTTATTCCAAACTTTACCGTCAAAAATCACTATAAAAAAACATACTTACAATAATAAGCTGAGTTTATTAATACAAATAATTATAATCTGAAATATCACTAAATAAATATTGAAAACTTGTAACATCATGTCTTGCTCTAAAAATTTAGACAACCCAAATGATGACCGGAAAATGAGTCTATCTACTTTTCATATGAATTTAATTGAAAATGACTTGTCATTGAATCTCTCACCTGATTACAACAGTTCGGTACATTCAAGCGAAGAAACAGGGGCAGTGGATGGCACAACAAGTGTACATAATCCAGATGCGAAAATAAAAAGATTCATGTCGATAATTAACGAAATTATCGTCACTGAACGAACGTTTGCAAAAACTATGAATTCAATAAATGAGGTTTTAAACATTTGTATAAAGAAACGTTTAAAAAAATTTAAAAAAATTTTTCAGCCCTTTAAAGAATATATTGAAGCTGAACGGAAAGCAGAAAAAGAAATTATCATAAACCCCGAATTATTAGACGAAATCTTGGGACAAATTCCTACATTATACAAAACTTCTATGAAATTAATTGCTACTCTGGAAAAATCGCATAATAGAGAATCTATAGAGTATATATATTAATTGCTAATTAACTAACATACAAAATTAAATTTTTTTAAAAAAATATTTATTTAAGTTAATTTTAACTACTATAGGAAAATACTATTTCCAAAAATAGAGACGGATGATGATAGTATAATTAAAGTTTTGAACGACACATATTTTGAGCCTTACAAGGTTTATATTAAAGAATTCAACAAGTGCATCAGTTTATACAACCAAACTAGGAGAAATAAACAAGAATTTGATAAACTGTGTGCGACATATGAGGTTTAAAATTTAAAATTATCATAAATTAAAACTGATAAAATAGGAACTACCAATCATGAACAACTTAAAAATAGAATACAACTTAATTAAACCTGTGCAAAGGTTACCTCTATTTCGCTTATTGATGCTTGGTAATTTTATTTTTAATTTTTTTATATATTTTTTCACTATCTTCATTATAAATGCCTAATTTAACTTAAAATAAAAGATTATGAAAGACATTGTACTGAAGGAACTTGTGAACATAAACTGGCGATAGGTAAACTACATTTGAATTTTTGTGTAGATTTTAAATTTTAAATTTTATAAATTAGAAGCACTCAATAACGTAACTAAAATTGTCGAAGATTCCAACAATGCTTTAGGACTTTCGGTAAATAATTTTTTTTTAAAATGAATTAAAATGAATTAAAAATAATTCATTTTTTCATTTTTTTCTTATAAGTATAATTATAGGACAGTGCTCAAAAGATACGAGAAATTCAGGGAAAATTAATCGGAAAGTACAATTTTAACAAAAATCAGGTTTATAAATAAAATTATATAAAATCTATAAAAATGTATAAAAAATTTTTTATACAAACAATTAGGTGTTTATAAAGGACGGAGCCGTGTTTAAACAAGGTCGCAAGCAAGATATTGAATCGTTTTTGATATTGGTTAATTTTAATTTTTAAAAAGCTTACATTATTAATTTATTAATAAAAATATTTATAAAAAAATATAAATATATTTTAGTTCAATGACGTTTTGCTGTACACGACACAAGCTCGATATGGACTTTTATTACGCCAAGTTTACAGTCTGGATGAATTGACAGTGAGATTTTTGATTTTAAACCATAAATAATGTTCAAATTAATAATTATAATAATAATTGTCGTGCCCCATAGTGGGACATTTTAAAATTTTTCTAAAATTTATTCTCCCCAACTACTGCTCTCAACTTTTAATTTAAAAGAACTTACCATTTTTTAAACTTTGTGATAGATAATAGGCGAATCGAATACGATAATAATATAAAGTTGTAATATCACAAAAGTTATCCATCCATGTGAAATTCTCCATGTAAATACATTTGTAATTAAATTGAATTGTCCCACTATGGCGTTCCACTATGGCGCACCACAATAATTATAATTATAATTATAATTATTATTTTTATTTTTATAAACAGGTAAAACCGCTCGAGTCACGTGTCTCTACTGCCTTTTATTTTGGATTAATAACAACGACAAAAAGTTATAGAATTATGACAAAGTAAAATTTAATGAAGAAATTTTTTGTTTTTTATTTTTTTTTAAATTTTTATTATAAATTTGTTTTATTTTTTTATTTTTTAGCACTATTGAAGATCGAGACGATTGGGTGACTGAAATCAGTAGAGCCATAAAGTCATATCATTTGTTAATAAAAAACGACGAAATTTCTTCCGACGAATCAGTAATAAAAGAATCTTAAAAATTTTTAAAAATCATTAATTTACATAATTATTTACATATTAATATATTATTATCTCAGGATAGCGAAACAAATTGTGTTGGATTTCTAGCACCCACCATTCGATCCGACAAACAAACATCCAGCTGTCCTTATTGTACAAAATCGTTCAATTTATCCATTCGTAGACATCATTGTAATTTATATTTTAAATTAGAACCAATTAAAATAAATTTTAATTAAAATAAAACAAAAAAATCATTATATTTTTTCATGAAATATAAATCGCGCCAAGATTACACACAGGGAAGAAAATAAGGTTTTTTGTAACTTTTTGTTACTGTTAGGCAATTTAAGGAATAATAAAATTAATTACAAATTTTGATTTAAACAACTTGATTAATTAATTTTTATTTACATAGGTAGAGCATGTGGTAAGGTTGTTTGCAAAAAATGCTCATCCAGTGTTGCTCCTTTACGATATGAAAGGTTCAAAGCCTTGAATGTTTGTTTCGTCTGTTATTACATTCTCAAAGATGGTGATATTAATAAATAAATTAATTAATTAAATATTATTTTTTTAAAATCAACTGTAAAAATTTAAAAAATTATCCAGCTTGTAACATTAATAATTCCGACAACAAAAAAACATCATTTAAAGAAATTGTTCACGACGAAGAGTACATGAAACGCTTGATAAAACGCTTCAAAATTCCAGATTGTACGGAAAAAAGAAAAGTTAATTATTTCGAGGTAATTTTTTTAATTGAAAAAAATTAAATTATAATTAATTATTAGAACATTAAAAACAACATTATATCCTCGTCTGATGAAGCCATTCCTGTACAAGCTAAAATTTCAAAAAAGCGTTGGAACAAGTACTTTTTAATGTTTGACATTTATAGCGTTTATTTCATGAAAGGTGAACAGGTGAGATTATATACTTATAATTTTAAAAAATTAAAAAATTAAAAAATTAATTTCCAATAATTTATAAATTTCCACAGGATGAAGTCACGCGTCGTGAATTTCTACTTGGAGAGCTTGATTTTGTTGATACAGTTAATATTCATTTTTATAAAATTTTTTATAATTTTTAAAAAATTTTCCTAGATTGATGATCCTGACATTCCTGCAGTCACTCTCATGTACAAAAACAACAAGAAAATTGAACTAAAATTTTCAGAGCAAAAATATCTAGAAAAGTAACACATTTTTACGTTATTTTTTATTTATAAAAGTCGGTGAAAAATACACAAAATCTATTTTTAAATATCAATAAAAAATTCATGGTGCATTTTTAAGACAATACTCCCGGCTGCATATTTTTCATCCTAAAAATTTGTCAAAAATGTTTTAAAATGTCTATCACTACAATTTACAGTTTAAATTTTAATGGCCAATTTCTTAACATAAATTACAATTTATGCATTTGCCATTTTTATATTTTTAAAATACATTTTAAATTATTCGTTTAGATTCAAAGAAAATTTTGCCAAAAAACTGTAGTTATATAAAAATAAAAAATAGAAAAATTAATTTTAAATTTTATTTTTAATAATGTACAAAATCAACAGTTCCTTTTATAAAAAATACCTCATGTAATTAAATCACAGAAGATTGAGAAAGACTCACAGTCACAGAAGGCAAGTCATAAATATCTTCATAGACATTAGGGTTAATAATAGGGGTAGATACTTGAGGTTGTGGATTGGGCGAGTTTTTTGAACTGTCATCGTTCATAATGCTCTCTAAACCAGAATCCACGGCCATATTTGGTGTCTGTGGGCGTGGATGTTTACACCTGAAAATGTAATCTTGGGGGTTTTTAACATGTATCGAATTTTGTGTCGAAATTGACATTTTTGGGATTTTTCTATTGGTAGAGTTTGATCGATTTAAATAGTTTTTGTAAGTGTGGTGGTCAAAATATGGAGGTGTGTTTGTTAAAAGCTTGTTTACATAACAATTTGGCATTTTGAAATTATCAATATACTGGGGTAAGTTTTCAGACGAATTGAAACGTTTATAAAATTGTCTATTTTGAGAATTTGTCACCATTACACGTTTTGTTCCAATACTTTTTAAATCGTCATGTGATATAGTACAAAAATCGGGTCCGTGGCTGCTAAAAGCACTTTGGTTGTTTTCTTTGTAGCGTTTTCTGAATAAACTTACCACGATTGCAACAAAAATGACAATTAGTATCAGCAACGAGGCTGCTCCAAGACTGAGTAATGTAGTTGTCGATATTGGTCCATTTTCACTCTTTGTTTCGTTCAAATCCACCTGTTGGGCGCAATATTGATTTTCAAATATTTCATCCGACTTGTCAAAGCAATCAAATATCCCATCGCAAATACTCTGTTCGTTTATACACTTATAATGTCCATTTTCTTCTGGGGCATCACACATGAAAAAGCCTTCAGAACACGTCACGTTTAAGCCGTCAATTGTCTTTTCCAAACTACATCCTAAATATTCCGATTCGTCGCTGCCGTCTATACAATCGATTCTCCCATTGCATATAAAAAGCTGTTTGATGCATTCTCCGCTATTACATTTATAATGATTGGGAGGACAGGGACGGAACTTTTTCTCCTTTAGAGCATTTTGATGAAATATTTTCTCTTCTTTTTCTTCGTTTAATTTGGTGTTTTTTTGGTATTGTTGCAACTTGGTTTCAAGATTATTAATTTTCACCTTTGAACAATTTAATTCATCACTACCATCGAGACAATCGGACATGCCATCACACACAACAGAATTACTTAAACACAAATTTTTATCGCAGATATGAAAGTCTAAAGGACATTTAACTCTTTTTTTGCATTCATGATGACTCAACTGTACTTGGTGTATCAAAATTCTACAATTTTTCAAAGATGCATCCACAAAAGTCAAAGACATTTGAAAAATAGACGACGACACAATGTTAACAAATTTCGTTTCCCATTTTTGCGAAGGATTAAAAGTGACAATCTTGCTTTTATAATTTTTATACTCGTCAAAAAACACAACAGTCACACTGAGTTTCTTGTCAATTCCACACGCTTCCGTAAAACTTTTTTTCAAGCTAAGATTTTCAAATTTGTACCGAATTGTAAAGCAAAAACTTTCTTCCACTTTTAAATAATTGCAGCTTTTATAAACAGTCAAAGGTGGACTGAAAACGTGTCTATTTAATTCCTGTATTGCATCAAGTATTAAACTTTTGGAAACGGAAATATTTCCATCATTTTTGTTGTTGATACTCTTTACATTATTAGCACGAGACCAACTGCAAGAATTGTCATTAAATGTGCAAGGAAACAAGTCATTAATCTCTGAAAAGCACTCTCCGGAAATGAGACTTATTTCATCAAAAGCTACAAAATTAACATGAGCTCCCTTGACCACTTTTATCACGATTTTTAAAGACGTTTTGTTTTTAAGGTTTATGTTGATCACATTCCACATGTTGATTGTTGGGCCTGTGTTTCTATAAAGAGGGTTTTGAGAATCTGCATTTGTGTAGAGAGATACGATTGTAGTAGTGGTTGGTCCATTGTAGAAATCTTTTTTTTTAACATAAAAATAGAGCGTGAGGCAAGAGTGTTCTTTTAAAGGAAAATGCAAATTTCTGCTACTGATTGTTCCATCAGTATTGGAGAATATAAAATTGGCTAAAAATATGATTGAAAAAAATTGAAATAAAATAAAATTATATTTTTACATTTATGAGTATAAGCGTCTGTGAGATACTGGTTAATTGGGGATTTACTCCATTGCCCTTTTAAAATTGAAAAACCACACCAGCCGTTATTTCTGTAATTTTGGTCAAACGAACACGACAAAATATTGTCTTCTAGATTATTTTTAATATATTTTGATTTAAACATACTTGATCATGTATATCGTGAAATTAATACTTTTTTGTTCGAACATTTTCAATTTTAAACACATTTGATTATTTATATCGTGAAATTTATACTTTTATTCAAACATTTTCAATTTTAAACACATTTAATCATTTATTTCGTAAAATTTTGAATATTATTAAATATTTATATTACCTCCACAATTTTTTGAAAAATTATTTTCGTCCGAACCGTCCAAACAGTCATTTCGACCATCGCAAAGTCTGCTGTAAGATATAGTTCTTTTACGATCAAAGCATACAAATGTGTCTGATTTGTACTCGGATACTAAAAAATAAATTTATAAAATATTTATAATTTTGTATAATTTTTTTTAAATTTTTTAAAAAAATTTTTTTAATTTTCTTACAGTCAAATAATATATAATTCTGTCATTTTGATTGATACATGTTGTAAATTTCCACCCGAAAACGTCAATTTAAATAGCTCAAAATTAATTAAGCCTTCAATTTTCCCGAAATGTCGATAAATATAAAATTAATATTGACATCAACTTACTAATATTCTCAAATTTGAAATTTCGAATAAAACAATTTATAAATTAATCTAATAAACTAATCAATTCCGCACAAGTTACCCACAGACATTTTAAATTTTTCAAATTTCAAATATTCAAAACACTGCAAAATGCACAATTTTATATAAATAAAATAACTCTCTTTATAAATCTTTATAATCTTGCAAAAGGGCGTTAATGAACCTCACTAATCCCATTTAAAAGCGCCTGTCAAGGTGCAAACGAGCGGAATAATTACAACGACATGTGACCAAAATTTATATAAAATTTAACAAAGAATGTTCTTTTGTTAATTTAAAATTTATAAATATAATAGACATCAACATAATAATGTTTGCAAACAAAGTATTGTCTACTTACTTAACAGATTAATTTAATTTTTTACAAATTTTTTTAATTTTTTTAAAATGTTTTTAAAATTTACCTGCAGTTATAGATCCAGCGGTAGGAAGTGCATCAAAAATTATATAATCTGCGTAAAATCCACGGTCACTGTTGGTGTTGTCGGTATTAAAAATTACATCCACGTGTCTTTTTCTCAAAACGTCTAAATAAATTATTAAAAAAATTATTAGAAATTATTATAATCATCATTATAATATAGTTCAATATCATGTTTCAAAATACAACTTTTTCTGACATAAAGTTTATGATAAACTGGAAAAAAAGCCTGCAAACAAATGGCAAACATCCACTGAAGCGTAATTTATGTTCCTGCACAGCACGCCATAAATTATATAAATGGTATACACTGTAGATTGATTTATACGCAATAAATCACTCACCTTCCAAATTTAAACGTGTGTTTTGTTTGAATAAAATTTATCATCAATTTATGTTACAGCGCCCATATTGACCTTCCATTAGTACTTATTTTAAGATTTACAAAGTCATAAAAAGTTAATTTTAAATTTTTTTTTAATTAATTTTTTTTAATATTTAATTTTTAAAATAAATTTCAAAATTATCATAATTTTTACATTAAAAGTGGTCCAACATGTTGCAACACCTTTTCTTACATGTAAGAATTAAACCCTATTGAAAACAAGTGGTGTAATGTATCATGTAGAAAACGTATTGTTTAAAATATTAACAATGGTCAAATACAAAGACTCAAATATTCATAAATCTTCAAATATTCAAATATATTCTGGACAATGGGCAAGAAATCATTTCTACAAATTCATAATCACTCATTAATGAGTCGTTATTAATAAACGAAAAAATAATCTTCGATGCATAACGCCAAACAACATTTCTTTTAAATTTTCAACAATTACAGGTAGATATGAAGGTATATAATATTATCATGTTATGTGATACTTGAAAGAAACAATTTTTAAATTAAAAACAAAAGAATCAAATTTTTAAATGTACATGTTTGCAAACACAGTCGTGCAGGGGTAAAATTGTATTAGATTTTTTATTAAAAAGACAATCAATTAATGTTGTGCAAAACACCGAAATTAATTAAAAGTGACATTTTCTACAGAATAAAGATCAATTGGATTTATACTAATGTTACCTATACAAATAATTATTATTATAATATACATTTTATAAATTTTACAGCTGTGGATTAATAAATAAATAAATTAATTATTATTTATAAATCATTTTATAGAATTTTCAAAGTTTTACAACTATAATATAAATTTATTATCAAAGGTGCGCAAATCAACGTGAGAAAAACAGTAGCTTAAAATTCATTGTTTTACTGATTAAAATTAATTAATATGATTAATCAGACATGAAAAAATTTGTGTAGGATATATATAGTCATAATAAATAATTAAAATGGACAAAACTAACAAAATTAACAAATAATAAAATTATTTATTTTTCTATTAAAAAACTTTTCAAAATCTTTTTAAAATCTTTTCTTACCAATAATTAGTATTGATTTTTTATTGTGTTCGAGCTTGCTGTCATATAACAATATAAAACAACAGCTTTTCTAGAAAAATTATGACAGTGTTCCAAAAATCGATAGGTAAGGACTTGTAAGGACTTTATTAAAAAAATCGTTACCATTTAACAAAAATTGGTTATTTAAGCAAGTTGTACATGGCCCCAAATTGATTTTAAAGCGTGAAATTAACAATTATTATAAACATGATAGATTCTAATAAAGATGTACATTTTAAAAATATTCAAAATGAACAATTTCGTGTTTAAAATTTAAATTAAATTAAATGAGCGATAATTTAATTTTTCTAAAATTTTTGTCTTACACCTTATAAGTCTTATTGTCAGCTTAAAAAAATTGTTAAAAAATATTACGGCATAAATTCCATAAAGTCGAGGAGGGGTCATTTTGAAAACCAACTTCCTCTATATATCCTTCTGACGTTCCATTACCGCAATACTTTATATTGTTAATTTTTAAGTAATCGTAGGCGCAATAGTTAATTTTTTCTAGAGAAAAGGCGCGAAATAGCCAACATATTTTTCGTTCCACTTTTTCATTGTCATAATTGTCAATATTGTCAAGTCGAATGCGATATTTAATATTTACAAAATTGGGATAGTTGAACGGGAAATTGGGACTTTTTATAGACCCCTTGTTGTTGATGGGAATGGATTCAATAATTATAGAGTCAAATCTTGAGAGATCTAAATTTTAAATAAATACTCTAAATAAATATTTAAAAATAATATTTTGGTAACACGATATTATTTTAAATAAAAAATTCTAGAATTTAATACTGATAGTCAAAAATTATCATTATAATGATAGTCAAAAATGCACTGAAATTTTTAAGCATGTATAATTTGTATATTGAAATGATTAATGACGGAAAATTGCTAATTTTAGAAAAACTTTAACCCGATTAATTATTAATTTAATTAATAATAATTATAATTAAATCAATCGCTATTTTGAACATAATTTTGTCATTAGATTTTGTCATTTTATTATAAAATTTATTTTTTTAATAAAAACACATTTTTACATGTTTTTCTGGTTATAATAATTGTTTTTACTCGAGGGAGCTATTTATTCTAAACATGTGGAAATTGTTTTAAAAATCACGTTAATTATTGTAAAAATTTGTAAATGAATCAAGCAGAAATTGAGCGTCATGTACATTTTAAAGTGTACATTTTAGTTTAAAGGCATTCAAAAATATTGTCGATAAGATGTACATGTAATTTAATTCAAATTTTAAATGTATTTAGAGGTCTAAATATCGATTAATATCCCAATGTGATGCATTAAAATCTCTCGAGGCGAGCTCAAAGAAATTTCATTTAAAAATGCATCCATTTAATTTGAATTTCAAGTGAAATATAATTGAATTTTTAAAAAAATTTGTAAATTTGTAAAAATTACTCTCTTTCGCTATAAAATTGCTCGATTCGAGGTATACGTTTTTAGACTGTGTTGTAGACCCCGATTCTCCATTATACCCTGCGTGATCCAAACAGCCTGGATTCACAACTCTCCTTTCCACTGTAGCAGCAATTTTACTTTCTCGTTTTTTTTCTCCCGAAACTCCTCCTTGTTGAAAAAAATCTGCATTTTTGTCCATTTTATTTTGGTGTTTCAAAAGCTTTTGTTCGATAAACTCTCTTCCGTTAAAATTCACAGGGAGAGATTTCATTCTTTTTCTCTCAACTTCTACTGTGCCAACTAGAGAAAAATGAATCCAAATACCGACAAGTAAAAATTTCTCAAAAGTTAGCATGACGTCCGAAATAATGTCAATTTAAAATTTACAAAATAAAATGTCAATTCATCTTTAAATACAAGTTGATAAATGAGCAAGTTGGATTGAAACTGAAATATGTATATTTCACAAAATGACGCAAATTTGAAACCAAATGTATTGTACTGAATAGTTTTATGACCGTAATGATGAAAATGCTTATTGCTAACAATTATTACCACAATAAAGTATCCGCACGCCTCCTGCTTGAGATCTAATGGTTCGTTTGGTCTGTTTGAGTCGTAGTGGAAAATTGTATCGCATAAACAAACCACAAATATTTGAATGACTTTTCACGTTAGTCTCTTTTTAAACTCAATCACAATTTCAGAAACAATCTGCTGCAGGCTGAAAAAATTCCTAGACCCTAATTATTTGGCATATTATTAGGCTAATACACAACAATAATTTATATCTAGGGTGAAAATTTAATGATTGTGAGTATTTGATTTGAATTTCATATTTTGAAACTTGGCAGGCAAAATAAGATCAGTCGCAATCAATTGTACAGAGCCTACAGGCTGTAAAATGAACGAGACAGAATCAGATTCTGATCAGATCAATCTCTAATGGCCCAAGGCAATAAATTTCCTCTATCGGGTTGATTTATGGGGTGTGATAAAATGCGGTTTAGTAACTAATATTAGTAACTTACTAGCAGGTTTGCAATTTCTGTACGTTTCAGTCTGCAAACAAAAAAACAAAATATAATTATAATTATAGAGTCTAAAATTTAAACAAAATATGTAAAGTAGACATTTTTGCAACGCACTATTAGAAATTTAATTTTATCTAGAATTTTACTTAGAAACGTTCTTAAAAAATCAGTGTAAATTGATGACAATAATTGATGAATTTTTTTTTTGTTTTTAAAAATTGAAAACATTGAAAATGTTACGTTTGAATTGGTTGTTTTTAATTTTCCACTCAAATTAACTTGATTAAAATGGAGTTAATCTACTGCTTGCAATAAGACTCTTGTTGTTGACTCCAATCGAGATTGAAATCCCCCGAGGATATCAACACCAAAATTCCAATACATTGAAATACAGTGACAAGGATAAAGGGACTTTTCAGTGTTTTAAAATTTTATAGTACGGTCGTGAAGAGTTACATATCCTCGACAGAAATTTTGACAAGATTTTGATAATGCGGCTGTGCGCTTCATTAAGTGTAGATTTAATTAGTCTGAAATTTTAAATAAATAACAATCTTAAAATTTACACATTTTCCATTTTAGTAATTTTCGTGAAATTTTTCCAAATTATATTTTTTCAATCGCATTTCATACAAAAGTTCGTTTTTGGTACAAGTTTAATTAACCTTTGACCCCAAAATTTTGAAAAAAGTGCACATAAAACTTCACAAAGTTTATGAACGTAAAATTTTTAAAGTCTGGGAGTAAACGTGTACGTAATTACACTGAGTACACTGGTGAGATTGTCTTAATATAAGATTCTACAATTGCCGCAGTTGGCTCCAGTGCGTCTCGTTTTCGGCTGATTAAAAAAAATTCCCACGAATTTTTGTAATTTTTTTAAGACGTTGTCATCAAAGTACTTATTCATTTTAATTTTTAATTTACATAATTTACATAATTTGGTATTTTAAGTTTTAAAATTAAATTTTATGCATTTATAGACTCTAGCTTCAAACAATCCAGTACAATGCAGTACACTGCCGAAATGTCAATTTGTCAATATTGTCACGAAATCTCACTTTAATTGTACCAGTTTTTGTCCTAATTTTATAGTATTTCATTTTTGTTCGTTTCACGGTAAATTTATGATCATAATTATCATAATAATTAATTTAGCCATTTATAAATCCTTTTAAATTTTTTATTTTTACCGGTTGTTTTTATATAAAAATATTTGTGAATGAGTTTGTAAATTTTACAGCGTAAATTCCTGTCACAGATTGACACAAATTTGTCACATTTTGACATGTTAATAATAATTTATTAACAAGTTATCAATAACCGTAATTTTCAACAAAATTTTAGTGACAATAAAATAAGACTTGTGTAAACTTACACAATTATACTTGTATAATTTATAATAAATTTTAACACTTTTTTATGCAACTTTTGAAGAGGGATTAACGCCATTTTTATCGATAATTTCTTCGATACTCTATTAATTTAAATCTAATCCCTTCGGATATTAACTTAATAAATTACAATAATGCAAAGTATTCCTTTGGGCGTCTCTGTGGTAGATATAGGAAGGGACAAAGAAGCCAATTATTTTTCATACAATATATTGCAATAAGTGCATTAACTATTTGAATTACACATCAATATTTATAATATAAATTTTATATTTTATATTTTGTACATGGTAAATTCTTATCATGAAATTTTGTTATACAACTTGGATAAAAAAATTAACTTGGAAAAATTTTATCGATCATTTACTAAATTTTCCATTTGCGGCATTCTTTTATCTTTATTCGCACTAATATCATGGGCCCATGAGAGAAAATTCACAGGATAAACTAATTAAAATTAAAAAACGTATTAAAAATATAAGAGAGTTTAAAAGGACCGTAGTTGAAGTGCATTGGATTTTAATTAACAATTAAAATTTGATTACTAGTGGATAAATAATAATTTATCATATTTATGAATTGAAAACAAAAGAATTTAATATACGAAAACTTCAAATTTATAAATTTAAGTTAATTTAAATATCTAATTAATATTAAAAATTAAAATTTTCATTCCAGACACAAACATTTTGGAAACCCCGCCACGAGTCTAGAAAGGCGTCAAGTCTAGACTGTTGGAACAATAGAATTAATTTTAATCCGGAAATTGATAAAAGAAGCAACACTTTTCAAAGCTTCATGTTGAGTTACTCTTGACCTTTTCACAAACATTTCATCTTTGAAGATTTATAGTGAAAATATAAATTATTTGAAATGGAAATTAAAATTGAAATAATTTTGAATTTTAACCTTTAGGGTATTTTTACGCTTAGTGGTTTACTGACCACATACACAGCATGATATGAATAATTTTAATTTAATATGCAAATTTCCGATATAATATACAATATTCTATATTTTTTAAAAAATGTTGTCACCGAGCTTCGTACCACAATTATCTATTTTTTTTAAAGAATTTTGATAAAATGATGAAATTCAGTTTCAAACTGATAAATTTAAAAATTAATTTTATTTTTAAAAAAAGTAAAAAAATTTTCTTAAATTATTAAATTAAGTAATAATGTTCCGCAGTTTGAGTTGATTAGATTTTGAAGTTTTCAGTTTTCAGTTTTTCGTAATTGCCTCTCGTCAGACTCTGGAAGAAACGTAAATCAACATTATAGTTTTTATTATAATATAAATACTTATTTATAAAAAAATTTAATTGAAAATGTTTGAATAAAAATACTAAATTTCACGAAATAAATGATTAAATTTGTTTAAAATTGAAAATGTTGAATAAAAAGTATAAATAAATTTTTAAAATTCATCAAATTTCGAAGTCAAAATAATATTTTTAAAATTAATTACTTTAATTTTTCAGAATATTTAATGTTTATATCATCACATGGTTACGTATTGTTATTATGAAATTTAAAATTTTGCAAATTATGAAAAATAAAATATCTTTTTATAGAAAATTACCAACTTGTAACTTATTAAAAATAATAAATTATACATTTTTAAAATAAACATATTTGTGGCTTTACAAAAATGGTAGTTTATAAAAAATAAAAAAAAGTCATCCACCTACCATCGAACCGTACTTTTGTCACATATTTGGATAAATTTGATGAAAATGGAAAATTGAGTACTTTATAATTACAAATATCTGATAAAATCATTAATAAACGAATTAATTGTATAGTCATAAAAAAGTTTTAAAAAAATAAAAAAAAATAAAAAGCAATAAATGTCCCGCGGAAAGAATTGGTTGGTTTGTTATTTTTTTTTAAATTTATCGCATCAATCTTTGGAACAATATAATTCAAATTTATGCCTTATATATCAATAATGTAAAATATGCAAATCAAATTAATTTAAAATGATTAATTTTTAATTTTTAATTTTTTCTTAAAAACACATTAATCATACAAATTAATCTTGACATCAACTTGTGCTGAAAAAACAATCTTCTAGCAAAAGAGACTCTTCATATTCTTGACATTCCACATCGTCAATCATCTTTAACGTTGACAAGTGTATACTAAAATATTAGTAAATATTTAAGTAAATATATATTTTTAAATGGTAAAAAATTTATGAAAATTTTTAATCTATTAAATAATCAATCAAGTGATCAATTGATCAAATTGACACATTTTCAATCATATGAAATTTCACTTAAGTCTCAAGTTGAGACGGAAAAATTAAAAAAAAATGTTGACAAAATACTTAAAAAAAGAAAATCTGTTTTAGATAAAAATAATGTTTATAAATAAATATTATTATTATTATAGTTTTTTAATTTAAAATTTACGCACCTGGTGGATAAACTTACCACATTTCCGGAAGATTGATTATCAAAATTAAAACTTTTGACATTAGATTTTTTTATTGATGGAGGAATAGAAATTGAATATATTTTTTCATTTTCTTTTTCCATTTGTAAATTTTCAAAATTGTAATTATTCTGATAGTATGATAGTAATTGGTGCTGACGTTCTATGAGTTTTTCCAATTTTTTGTTTGATTTTGAATTTTCAACTTTTTTCTTTTTTATATCCACATTTTCAAAACTTTTAAAATTATCAATATTTCCAAAACTTTTTTCTGTTTTAAAATTTCTAAAATCTTTAATAATTGGTACTGTGTGTTTAAAAACATTGCCCATGTAATCTGAATTGGTACTGAAAGAATATTCAGTTTGTTTTTCATTTTTATCATTCTTTTTAATCCATTTATCGACATTATTATGTGATTCAGATGATTGGAAATTTATAATGGGATTTTTCTCGTTTATTTCGGTTTTTAATAGCTCAGAATTGGACAATTTTTCTTCAACAGAAATTAATTTGGAAACTACCGTTTCTATTTCAGACATTTTAAAAGAGTTTGATTTTTTGAGGGAATTTTGTTGGTTTGAGACGATTTTTTGATATTTTCCGAGCGATTCCATGTATTCATTTAGCTTGGTTTTCAGGACTATACAAGTTATATATGTTGTATAGAATATATATAATATGAAAATGTATACATTCTATGACTAATTTTGTATAATTTCATAAAATGTATACATTTTATTTGTTTTTTTGTAGAATGTATGAAATTTATGAAATTAAAAATAAATATCTATTATATAAAATAATAACCAGATGAATATTTTATATATATAAAATATTTTTTTATATTCTTTTTTTTGCATAATATTTTTGAACATATTTATCAGTGCCGAATCTAGGGGGGAGCGGAGGAGCGAATGCTCCCCCTAGAGTTACTTTACATGCTAAATTCTTGCGCATCTTGCCTATCGCCTCGAGCCATGCATTTAAAAATAAATTTTCCATTCTAAAATTTTCGTGGGTGAGTTGGCGAAAATAAGAATTAAAAAACAGTTTAAAAACACGCTAATTCACATGGTTAACCAGTTATCAAATTATTTAATAAATTCTAGAATCTTAAATAACTTATATTATGTCTTATTATATACATTCTACAATTATAGTATGAAATGTATACATTTTATAAATTATCTGTAGAATGTATACATTTTCATATTATACACATTCTATATATTTCATATATATAATAAAATTAAATACTACCTTTTTGGTTCTGAATGAATTTTTTAGATTTTTCTTTCCATCGCTTTTTGTTTTTGTTGTGGCTTTCTTTTTCATTGTTGAGAGAATTGTCTATTGTGGCAAGTTTTTCTGCCATGCTAGAATGTTATTTGAATAAAAAGTCTAAATTTCACGAAATAAATGATCAAATTGTGTTTAAAATTGAAAATGTTTTAATATAAAGAATAAATGATAAAATGTGTTTAAAATTGAAAATATTTGAATAAAAAGTATTAATTTTACTTAATAAATTATACTTTGCCATTTCTTGAATTAGTTGCGCTATCCTTTTCTTATCCTCAACACATAAATTCTGAAACCCAATTTTTCCACAAACATTGTCATTTAAATTATTAATCACTTTTATTTTGTTTTTTAAAGATTTATAATCATTGCCAACATTCTCTTGCAGACATATTTTAGATTTTTTTTTCGTGGTAGTATTGTCCATCCTGTTCATAGCATCTTCTTTTCTCCAGCAATAATTGAAAGCTTTACATTGCATTGAAAAAAATGCAAAATTTTAGAAAAGACTCGGGTTAATAAACGTGGTTAAATGACAACAAAAAATAGTTGAATTTAAAAATTGATTAATACTATTTGTTGTTTATATCAGGGATACAAAAACACCATCTTTTATTTCACTATAATTATATTTATAAATAAATAATTATAATTAGCACAGGAAAATTAGAGTGTTGTAAATTGATTAATAAGTTAATAATAACATAAATTTATAAATATTGTTTTAACATTCATATAAATAAATAAAATTATATAATTTTCTACAAACTGTCCAGAATCTCCTGTCGATAATCGTCGAAATCACCGTCAATTTCCAAAATTTGTTTTTCGTCTACAACCCACAACTGGCAATTTGTTTCGCGTATCAATCGTTCATCGTGAGTAACAATTATAACACCTAAAATAATATAAAAAATATAAAACATAAATACATAAATAAAAAAACTACCCCCTTCATATAAATTAATAGCATCAGCCAATGCATCTATAGATTCAATATCCAAATTATTAGTAGGTTCATCCATTATTAAAATATCCGCTTCTCTGCAGCTCAAATCGGCAAAAGCTACACGAGATTTTTGGCCTCCAGAAAGGTCTTGAATAGGAACAGTATGAGCGATACTTTCAAGTCCAAAACTTCCCAATTTAGCGCGACTATTTTGGTAGGTCAAATTATATTTATTCTGAAAAAAAAACAATAAAATAATATATTTACATAATTAATTTTTATATAAAATATTTCATAAATAAAATGGTTCAATAATATACTTGTAAATATTGTACAGAAGAAACTTCTACATCCAATTGATCGGACGAATGTTGATCATATTTTCCAATCCTCTATAACAAAAATATTATAAAAATAAAATTAAAAATTTCGGTTATATAATTTTTTTACAGCACGTTGGTTAATTCTGACTTCTCCACTCGTCTATAAATGGAAAAATTAATTTAGAAAAATAAAAAAATAAAAAAATAAAAAAATAAAAAAATATAAAAAAATAAAAAAATAAAAAGTAAAAAATTAAAGACAAAAAAAAAAAAAAAAAACCGGTTTCAAATTTCCTGTGAGCAATTTTAAAAGGGTGGATTTACCCACTCCATTTGGTCCAACAATTGAAACTAAAAAACAGTATTAACTATAAAATATTAAATATTAAATATAAAAATTATATGAAAAATATACTATTTTTAATAAATACTTCTGGTGCTCAAATCTACTCCAAAACACACATTTTTGAATATATAAGGTTGGTTTTTGTAAGCAAAATCAACGTCTAAAATTAAAATTGATCAATTTAAAAAAAAAGTCTTTTTAATAATTAATTAAAATAATTATTATAAAATGTACCAAAAAGACCAATGATAGGTGGATGAAGGGGTGGGGGATTTGGAAAATTAAATTTGACTATATATTCTCTAGGTTTTTCAATTAATTCAACTTTATCGGTAGATTCTTCCAAGTTTGCATTCTTTTTTTTATCTCCCTTGTTTTTCTTTTTTTCCTGAGAGTCTTTATGAATTTGTTCAGCCTTTTTTGTTGATTTTCCGGATTTTTTCAGCTCTTTGAGTCTCTTTTGTTGTTTTTCATATTCTTTAAGAATTTCTTTTTGTTTTTGACCGTTCATCTTTTTGAAAATTTCTTTAAAATAATTTTCAAAAATATTTAAAATTTAAAATACCATATCCTCCGCGATAGTAATGCAACTTTTTAGCGTGTAAATGAATTATATCTGTACAGACCTAAAATATAATAGAATCACGACAATTTAAAAGAAAAATTGATCATTTATTTCGTGAAATTTAAACTTTTTATTCAAACATTTTCAATTATAAACACATTTTATCATTTATTTCGTCAAATATTGAAATTCTATCGCACCATTTCTAATTAATTTTATAAATTACATTATCCAAGAAACTTTGATCGTGAGACACTACAAGCAATGTCTTTTTCCAATGTTGAAGGTAGCTAAAATTAATTAATACATTATCTAATAAAAAAATACACTTTTATAATAAATAATTAAAATTTAAATCCAATTTACTCATCGAGCCAAATCACAGCATTTAAATCTAAATGATTAGTCGGTTCGTCCAATAAAAGCAACGTAGGTTCCATAAATAAGGCTCTTAAAATAAATTAACATCTTTCAAAAAAAATTTTCATACCTAGCTAACGAAACTCTCATCCTCCATCCACCAGAAAAATGATTAGTAGGGCGATCTTGCATTTCAGTAGTAAACCCTAACCCACTTAAAATACGCCTTGCCTTCCCTTCAGCAGCATCAGAATCCATAACAGCCAATTCATCATACAACTAAAAAACATAATTTTAATTTTGTTAGTTTAAAATTTAATTTAAACCTCTTTTAATTTATCTGCAATTTCGTCACTCTCACCGTCATCCGCATCTTCTAAACGTTTCGTCTCTTGTATAATAAAATGGCGTCGTTCGTCAGCTTTTAATACTGTGTTTAAAGCAGAAGTGTCATCAGCTTTCACTTCTGAAAAAATGAAAAAATAAAAATAACATTAGAATAATAATTTTAAAAAAATAATTAAATTTTATAAAAACCTTGTTCGCAGTACAAAATATCAATATTGGATTGAATGTGCAATTTCCGTTTAGCCATATGAATCAAAAGCGTTGACTTTCCATGTCTAAAAAATACAAATTTTAAATTTTAAAATATTTTAGAATAATGTAACCCATTAGGTCCAATCAGACCATATTTCCGACCCTTGACAATATTTAATGTAGCAGCATCGAAAAGTTGCTTCCCATGAACAGAAATTGAAAAATTATCAACCTTTATATTGTCCGATCCAATTTGTTGCTGATATCCAGCAACAGAAAGAGCGAAATTATCTTGATTGGCCATATCTTCAAGTTGTTTTGTAAATTTTGCTTGTTTTTGCATTTTTTTCCGTTCTTTTCTAGACAATTGAGTTGACTCTAGATTTAAATTTTAATTTTAAACAATTTTTGAGTTCTACCTTCTTCTTGCTTGGGTTCTTCGTTATCACTTCCCTATAAATATAAAAAAGTTTTAAAATTAATTAAAATTATTAAATTTAAATATTTTCGTTTTATAAAATTTACCATGTAAGAGACTACTAAATCATCCTTATTACTATTTTTAGAGTCCAATTTAATTTTATTAGATTCTTTGTCCTCTTCTTTTAAATTTTTTTCGTCTTTTAGACTTAGATTGTCTAATTGGTCTTCCAATTTCTGTTTGTTTTTTCTACCTCGCTTCTTATTCTTTTTCGAATCATCTTGACGATTTTCATTTTCAATTTGGAGTTTCTCAGATTCCTTATTTTGGTTTTCCATGAGAGATTGGAGGAAATCTTTTTTACTCTGCTTGTTTCGTTTCTTTTTTTCGTTGGTTGGTAGAGATTTTACATTTTCGTTGGTTTTTACACCTGTATCACCCATTAATACAATTTACAATATATAATTTTATAATTTTAATTTGCACGATATAAAAGTATGAAAATAACTTTGTTTTATTACTTTAGTTATACATTATTTTCGTGAAAATTATACTTTTTATTCAAACATTTTCATTCATTTCTCAACATTTAAACATTTAAAAACCGTTATTAAAATTTTTTTTTGATAATTTATAAAAAAAGTTATTTTCAAAATTAAAAATATTTTATACAAATTTCAACGAGAAATTCATTGAATTATAAAATCAATCATAAATGGATTATAAAGCAATAGAAATTCCTTTAAAAGCAACAAAAAAATTAAAAGAAGGAATAATGATTGAATTTCAAGGATCGTTCCAAACACGAACAAATTCTAAAACGTTACAAGACAAGAATATTGGCAATTTAATCATACAAAGAAACCTCCAAGGAGTAGCAAATTTATAAACTATCTATTTTTCATAAAATAATAAAATAATAAAATTTAGAACGTGACACAAGTCTCCATTATAATAGGACACCAATTACTCAGAGGAAAATTGGAAAAACGAGAAAAGCCCTATTTACGATTGAGGAAAAAAACAGATGAAAATGTACATTTTTATAACGTAGAATTTCTCATAACACAACGTATAATATTCAATTCTCGCCCAAATCCCATTTTTCTAAAAATTGCAAACAAGTAACTAATAATTACTAATAATTCTAAATAAAAATTATTAAAATAAATTTTATTGTAAAAATTCTGGAACCATTCATATGATAAACGATTCATAATACAGTATTTTCCGTTTGTATATAAAGGTGTTTAACTCCAATCTAAAAATACAAATTATATTTTTAAAAAAATTTTAAAATCAAAATTTACAGATGAAAAAATAGCTGTAGCCTGGGCCAATAAAGCCGATACATTTGCCCCTGTCCTCACTTCTACTTTCAAGTTTCCCACATATTGGTTAGTGCATAAAGTCCAAAATCTAACATCTGTTATTGCTACAACACCGTCAATTTCCTGTACTCGATTAACACAACCAGGAATATAAGGTTCAATTTCCTGAGGTACACGTTGCATTAAAATTAACGTAGACTGTTTTAAAAGAGAATAAACACTCAATAAAATCAAAACTGCAATAATTATAGTACTTAAAGGGTCAGCAATCATTATTCCATAGTTTTCTATTAAATAAGAAGATATAATGACTCCAACGCTTCCCAAAGTGTCTGCCATTATGTGTAGAAACACTCCTTCCATTATCCCCTTTTGGGAGGAATTACTTGGAGATATTCCATTCATAACAGTTTCGTACATTTGGGAGAAAATATTCTTGGGGGGTTTATTATGTTGGTGAGAATGACACTTATCTTTTGGGCCGTTATGATGAGAATGATTACAATGTCCTCCGTCTCCGTGAAATACGTATATTCCTATGAGATTGATGATGAATCCTAGGACACTTACTAACATTAGTTTTTCGTGTTTTACTGTTGGTGGGTAAAGAAGCCTCTATGTTGGTGTTAAAAAAAATTATTAAAATGTATATATAGTTGTATTTTATGTACCTCTAGAGCTTCTGCAAAAATATAAAAGGCTATAAAACATAATAGTAGGCTGTTCACGAAGCCGGCAATTATTTCAACACGGCCGAATCTATTTATAAAATAATTTAATAAAATTTTTTGGATAAACAATTTTTTGAATATACTACCCAAATGTGAATTTACTGGTACTAGTTCTTCTTGATATAAGAGAGGCAGATAGACCTATAAGCAGGGCAGTACAGTCAAAAAACATGTGGAAGGAATCGGATATTAATCCGAGGCTAAAAGTAGATAATTTGATTAAAATTGAAAATGTTTGGAAAAAAGTATAAATTTAACGAAATAAATGATCAAATGAGTTTAAAATTAAAAAATAAAGAGATATTTACCAATTTGTCCATAATCCGAAAAACAACTCTACAAAAGCAAATGAAAAATTAAGAATGAGAAAACAAAATAACTTTGAAGAATTGGAATCGCTAAAAATGTATCTCAATTGAAACTTGGCCTGTCGATACAAATGACCCACGTCAAATTGAGATTCAGTTACTTTATCATTTCCATGTAAGGGTAGCATAAATATGTTGTAAAAAGAAACAAGAGGTGAGAACTTGATGTTTTCTCAGTGTAATGTGTGTTATCTATACAACTACTGTACAACGAATGTTGTTGGAAACGTGTTTACTTCAACTTTAGTATTTTACGTGTAAAAACGTAAATTAGATAAATTTATATAAATAAACCACGTAAGCAAATTTCAATTGTGAGTAATAAATTTTCACATATATCTTAATTTCACACAGTCAGTATTAATTATACTACTAACTAAAAAATTAGATTTATAAATAAATTTATACTATCTGATCAATTCAATCTTTTTTATTTTTTAAAATAAATAACTCTGGTTATACGAGCTATCACCCAACTAAACAAAGTTGATAATAATGAAACTTAAATTTATAAATTATTATATAATTTAAATTTTATATTTTATATTTTGCATCATTTATCTTTCCCTAATATTCTCTGCGAGTGAACTTTTTATCACTCATGTCATACTATGATATTTAGATGTATGTGAAATACCAAATTATTTATCAACGATAATTAATATATTGATTAACCTCATTAATAAAACGAATAAATTGGAAATTTTATTTTATAATTATTTAATTGATTCATGATGAAAGAAAAGTACAATTTTATACATGAAGATTCCTATATATAAATGAAATGGAGAATGTTTGGGATTCTTTAAAGGATTTGTCGTGGTTCTGGCCACAGATAACTTTGTAAGTTTAAAATTATAATTAAATTACAATTTTAAAATTGAAATTGAAATAATTTTTTTTAAATTAGGGACGAAATTAACCGATTATTCTTGGGATTACCTAATGGCTCTTATTTGATGCGAAAATCCACTCAAAATGACTGTCTTACTTTAGTCGTCAAGTATCATTTAAAATATTTTTCATTTTAAAAAAAATAAAAAAAGTTTTTAGAAATTGCGGAAATCAAAAACTTGTCAAAATACTGGTCGAAAAAGACAAATTCTGTCTTTTAGGCTCAAATATCACATTTACAAGTATCAATCAACTAGTAAATCACTACAAAAAGTATAGCTTGAGTGAATATAATTCCAGTCTCGATGTGAAATTATCACTGCCAATTTCAAGGTATAAGCAAGTTGAATTGATTGATAAAAATACACCTTTACGTGTTATTCTGGATCAAATGGTTGAGTGCAATATTAAGTACATTGATAAATTGTCTCAGTATGATTCGTTGATTAATATGAACAGAAAATACCAAATTGTATATTTTTAACAATTTTTTTCATTTTTTTTTTAAATTTTTTTATATTTTTTCAATATTTTTTTTAATTTACTAAGGAAATTTAATTATTTTACTTAGGGATTTCTTCGAAAAGAAACAGAACTATCGGCGTTAAATGAAATTATTACAATTTTTTCCACGCAGACAGGTTTGCACATGAGTTTTCAAGAAAAGGTGCTTCCTCATGAACTGAGGGGGTTTTAATTTTTTAAAAAACTTTTTAAATTTTAAAAAATATATTTTTTAGCATGCAATTAAATTTTGAACTATTGAAATCACGACAAAAGCGAATGACTGAAAAAAGAGAAATGCTACAATTTGAATTTGAAAAACAGCAACTTTTGTATCTTAATCAGGAAAATATAATTAGAAATCTCAAGCCTGAATTGAAAAATTTGCATTATTTTAGAGAAGAGTATAAAAAGTATATTTTTTTAGTTTTTTTAAATTTTTAAATATATTATTAATGTTCATTTTTTTAATTTTATTTTTTTAAGTTATATTTTTCATTAGCCATCTACTGACAATAAATGTCGAAATTGCAGATATTGAAAATATCTTGGTTCATTCTGCAGATGAAAAATGTGTTGTTGATGATTTAGAAAGTGTAGTTTTAAAATTTAAAAGTAAACTCGAAAATTGTGAAAATGATGTGATTGATCGTGAATTTAAAAAATTGACCGTGGAAGAAAAAAATTCTCTCGTTGAGAGTGAAGTCTGGTGGTTTAATGGGAGTAGAAGTGTAAGTTGCTTTTTTAAATAACTTTTTAAAAATAATATTTTCAAAGGAAACTAATACAGTTTTGTCTACCCGTGTTGATGGAACTTTTCTTATTCGTAAATCTAGTCAGCCCCATTGTTGTGCTCTGTCTTTGATGTAATTTTTTAAAATATTTTTAAATAAAGTGAAATTTATATATTATTTTAAATAATATTTTAGATACAAGAAAAAAATAATAAATTGTGTAATTCGAAGGTACGATAATGGAAATTTTGGTTTCTTCCAAGGTCATTTTCCTACAATACAAGACATTGTTATATATTACAAGACACGTTCTCTTAAAGACTGTAATCCTGATTTGGATATTTGTCTTACTTTTCCTTTTTCGTCCAAAGCAGCCAATTCATACCGTACCGATTTGTAAATATTAAATTGTTAATAAAATTAATAAAATTTCACGATATAAATGGTAAAATGTGTTTAAAATTGAAAACGTTTGAATAAAAAGTCTACATTTCATGAAATAAATGATTTAATATGTTTAAAACTGAAAAAAATAGTAAATTTACCAATTTATAAAAATTATCTACCTGAAAATTTTCGTAAACCTACCAACAAGTACTTTTAACACGAAGAAAATTTTATTTTCTATGAACAATAATTTTGTTCACTGCTGCTTTAGAAATGTACATTTAATCGTTAATTTTTCATTTATTTTTATTGAATTTGGCAATCAATCGAGTTGGAGAGAATAAAAACAAACTATGGTAAATTATCAACACATTTAATAGATAATTTTTACACCTAATCGTAATTACGTGTAAATACTATTTAACTCGTATATAGTTGAAATTTTCAACTTTTGAAATATATAAATAACGTTAATTTTCAAACTAAGTTTGCATACACAATGTACATCAACTTTATATTATTAAAGTTTTTGTAAAATAAAGGGTCGAGTTGTTACAGCAAATTCACTGTTGACTTTTGTAAAAAAAATTGAAAAATTTTATAATATAAATATAATTTTATAATGGGAGTTTAATTTTAGATTTACTTAACTTTCTTACACCTCTTGAATGCTTTCTTCTGATAATCAAGATATAACAATGTTTATTACACGGTGTATCAACTCTATAATTGATGACAAGGAAATTAGAAAAAATAGGTTCAGGGAACTGAAAATTGCAGCTCAAGAAACCATACGTAATATTTTTTATTAAATAAAATTTTAGTAAAATATTAATTTTTAATTTTTTAAATTTAGAAGTTTTGGAACCCTACAAGTATTAGTTAAATTTAAATTATTTTAAATAATTTTAATTAAATATAGATTCAAAGATGATACACATAGTGTAATTCCAACCACCACCAAATCAACTATAGTCCCCATCAGTGTTTATATAAATGTCCTTGGTTTGGCATGTGAGTCGAGATGTACCAGTCTGGTTAATATAGCTATTGATTGTTTACAGGTAAAAAATTTCCATAATTTTGAATTATACAACAAATTCACTATATTTCGCCAACGGCGTACACTAGGGGTGCAAGTTTTAAAAAAATCCCACCTATACACGATATTATTCATACAATTTGCTATTTTTTGAGGTATAAAATTTGACCCCGAGGCTAACCCTTTGAAGATAACTGTATGTTTACTATGTAAAATTGATGAAAATAGA
>JAUZND010012197.1:16696-28546 GCA_034780555.1 Coelogynopora nodosa | reverse complement strand
CACAACTTCAAGCTAGAATGCAGTGCAAAGGTAGATGTAACAAAAATCGAACACTCGACAGGTGTAGTGGATGTCTCGAAGCAGTGTGTGGAAAATGTTGCAACAACTGAAAATAGCGTAAAGTGTAAATAATAAAGAAAATAATATGTTTACCGTCAATTGACGGCAACGGGAGTTATCGGTAGTTCAAAATTTTGGGAGTTCTATTGACTGAAAAGAATCCAGTTACTAAATTTAAGTAATTATCACAATTCGCTTTTAAAGGCGGCTTTGATAATATTTTGAGAATGTTTTAAATGTTACATGTTCGAATTAAAAGCGTAGAATAGAAATCAATAGAATGAATAGAGTTGAAAACATGATTAAAAAAGTATTATTCTGTTACAATTAGATACAACTTTTTATGCTTTTTGGTAGGAATATTTAAATCTCTACCAGTTTCCACCACACAGAATTTAATACAGTTATTAAAATTTATACAATAAACATCAGAGCTAAATAAAGATATTATTAGTGCATTAGATACAAAAATTAAATTTTAAATAATTGATATATTTAAGGGTGAGTTTAGATTTAATCGAATTAGATAATTTAGTGTAATAATGCGAATCAAATATTTGTAACGAAAGAGACGGATAAAAAGTTGAGTGAGAAAATCAAAGAAATAGGAGAAGTGTAAAAAAATTCTAGCAGAAAAATAAGTTTGGTTCAGGATATAGTCAGGGTGGTAAGCTAAAGATCTAAGAGAGGATTAAATAAATGAAATTCCACTATCAAAATATTCAGGACTACAAATGTGGAGCGAGTTCTACAAATGTAGAGCTTGTGCTACAATCATTTTAATCGTAGAAGATTCGAAGAACAAAAAATTAGGAACAATATTACAATTGGTAGGTTTATGATAAACTTCAGATTTAAGAACTTAATAAAAAATGAATCAATATATATTAAAGGGATTGAAGAATTTTCTTCCTATTCATGGGTAAATTAGAATGGATACAGATAGTTAATAAAAACTACAGAAGAAAGTAAATTAAAGGAAGGACCTATCGCTGCAAATACGACATAGACATACCGGGTTCAGAAAAAAGGCGTCACACCTTAGAAAGATGGAATAAACTCGGATTCTACATGCCGAAAAAAGTTATCACGAACGGGAAAAGTCGAAAAAAGTCGAAAATTGTTCATAAATAACACCATCGATTTGAAAACTAAACTGATAAGCTAAATGGAGGTTAAAGACTGGGTATATTTAGAGTACAGTTAATATCAATATAACTTACGAGATAAAATAAATTCAAAGTAGGATCAACCAGGAAATTAGTGAATGACGAAACTACATCGAAGGAAATAGACTTAAATGTTGAAGGAAACTAGCTGTTGTTCAGTTTGGAAAGAAGATCGGAGCTATATGTTTAGCATAAGAATTATAGAGAGAACCAACGAAGGAGAGAGAAGCATAACAAAGTATAGATGACCTTTAATAAGCTGGTGAGTTACAACACGAAATAATGGGATGAAGCGGATGATTTGGTTCGTGGATTTTAAGGAGATCATATAGGATAGACATTATAAAAGAATTTAAAAAATGTTTGAATTCATGGTAGCGAAGAAAAATATAATTAAGGCCTTTGTTAAAATTAAACTCCTTTTTAAATAACAGATCAGAAAGTTAATGAACGATAAGTAGAGGTATCAAAAAGTGTCGGATTTTTTATCGATATAGTCGTTAACAATTTAGAATACAAATTTTGCGTCCTTTATTAGCTGGAGAAAATTTGGTGTTTTTATTATTATGCAAAGAAAAAATAGAAGAAAGATAACGTAAGATTATTAGATATTACATTTGTGTTTATACAAATTAATAACGGAATAAGAAATACTTAAGAACAATGTTTAACGCAAAATCTATAAATTAATATTTAACGATAATGAAATTAGACAAGTTTACACCATTACTAGAAATGGAAAATTTACCTAAATTGTATAATTTTGTAATATATAATTGAATTAAATTCTAAGTAGAGGAAACTTGTAGATATATAAATATTCGAGCATAAAAAGCTGTATCTAAATGTAACAGAAATAATACATTATTTAATTATGTCTTCAACTCTATA
The DNA here is from genome assembly GCA_034780555.1 of Coelogynopora nodosa. Classification (NCBI taxonomy): domain Eukaryota; kingdom Metazoa; phylum Platyhelminthes; order Proseriata; family Coelogynoporidae; genus Coelogynopora; species Coelogynopora nodosa. Next base: position 26,426 of record JAUZND010012197.1, on the reverse strand, counting down.
CATTCTACTCTGTTAATTCGCACATGTAATATTTATAACATTTGCCGTATTTTCGTGGCCGTCTTTATTAAAGCTAATTTTGACCATAGTATAAATAAATATAAATACTCGATACTTCTCTCAATAGCCATATCGCGAGATCTGGACTCTATTCAATTATATAATCTGGTTCTTATTTATTTTTTCAGTTAAACGTAATGAATAATTTTTTTATGCAACCCAATTTAATGATTTTTGATATGGGACTTTCTCATATGGGTCTCTCTCATATATTTAACACTTTCAAGGTCCCCGTTATTTCTTTCATTACTATACTGTTCAAAGAAGACCAACATTGCAATACTTTTAATATATTTTTTGTGCTTACTTTTGAGACATTTTAAAAATTAGTAATAATATTTTCATCTCATCAATTGTTTTATTAATGTTGGTACATAGAAGGTAAGAAGTATGAATATTGGGAAGCTCGAAATAGTTATTCAGCTCCTAACCTTTAATGTGATGCCAGAATTTGATAACATAGATAAATATTTTCCGCGAAATTTTAATCGTTTTATTAATAGATGTGCTGGGAATACTTTTATTATTTGTTTAATATATTTCTATACTGTATTTTTTAATTTATCGTCATATTTGTCATGGGGCTTTCTAAAAAAGATATAGGTTTTTTTCGTATGTTATTTCACACTACCTACAACACAGGTTCTGTTTTTAAATATAATATCCATTTGTATAAATTAATGTTTAGGGTGTATATCAAATCACTTAACTTGTAATATTTAAAAAATAATTTGAAACATATTTCTTTTAAGCTATGCCTTTGGAAATGCTGTAAATATATACATACCTACTGCATTAATGATATGAAGTTATCGTTGACGTCTTAAAAAGATTTAAAAAACCCAACGTTGCTAAATTATTTAATATATAAATTATATAGGCTAAGTGATATTAAAATTATTGAAGTAAATGATACTTGTAAACCGTCTCCATTATCCCTCTGAGTACTATATATTTTTTTACATGTTTAGTACATGTTTTTTATCCCTCTGAGTACTATTAACCCTGATTTCCTAATACGCACACACCACTAAACGACCTCACGAGGAGAACTCACCCAGATACCTCTCCACCGTGGCAGCCACCATCATCCACACCGCCTGGAATCGGAAGGTGTACGAGAAGTACAGAAACAGGTGGCACACCCCGTTATAGCCGAGCCAGCGCAGGTTCTGGTCCTCCATGTAGTCGGCGAGACCGCGCTTGAACCACTCGGGTGTCACATAGAACAGCAACACGAGCTGATCGGACAGTGCCAGCGCAGCCAGGTAGTAGGAGGACGTCGCCCGTTTGCGCAGCCGCCGCCGCATGAAAACCACAATGCAGAGGGTGTTCCCGATCAGGCCGAATATCAGGACAATCGGTGTGACGAAGGTGTAGAAGTAGAGCGGGAAGCTCTTCTTGAATTTGGCGCTGCTGCTGGTATCGACTGGTTTAAACAGGCCATTGTCGTCGTCACCTGCCGCGGAGGGGGAACAGTTTACCGAGCCGGGTTTAATGCTCCCAAAGAGGCGAAAAATAGCGCAGTACCGTTGTCGTTCTTCGGCGTTCATTTGATTACCTGTAGAGATATAAAAATAGAAAGAAATTGTGTAAAAAATGAAGTATTATATTAAGCAATAACCACAATGAGAATCTTCATAATTTGAAACATTTTTATAACTTTTATGCATAGAATTATTTATTAAAAAATATATATTATAACACATCTTTAAATTCTACCGTGTAAAAATTATGCATGATGTACAATATAAAATAATTCATTGCACTAACTTTGTGTCTGCACCTACGGGGTGCTTGATCAAGTGACCGGCCTTCGAAAATTTGTAAAATATTCTTTTCCATTAATTATAATACAATTATTTTTTAATATAATTGATTGTCAGATTACTTTATAGATATTTTGTAAAAAAAATAAAAAAATACAATGTTTTGGGATAAAAATCTAACTACACAAATACATTTTGCTTGTTAAAATTCGTTTAATACATTAAAGTAATAATTAACCAAATTTAATCAATTAGAAAAATATAAAAATAAAGTGTCAGTGACGAATAAATTATATATATCATTATGACATTAAACTGCATTAGATACTTATGGAATGTTATTTATGGTCATAAAACAAACTATACAGCTACAATATTTGTAATGCTTCAGAGTGATTGATTTAACATGACCTCAAAAATCGATATTATTACCTCTGGCATAGGATATTTTTAAAAATGAGTCATTAATGCTGAATCACCTTGAAAAATATGTACATAATGTAGTTACAAGTAGATCTGTCCACAGAATTGAAGTCTAATTCTATGGATCTGTCATGCTATATATTATACAATTATTGATTAATTAATTTTTTTATACAACCTATACTTTTGATAGGTATAGGCCTACTAGATGTGGAATAATAAAATTAATGGCAGTTTTGAAGAGAAAAATATGATATATATAAACATATAATTTTAAATAGTTTATGTAAATAATCATATGAAAACAAGAGGTTCATCTACATTTAAATGATCTGTAATATTGTACTTTCACATAAAAAACTGTAGTAAAATTACTCTGAAAAGTTTAAAATGATTTATTCTTCAGAGATATAATATGTGTTCCTGACTAGTCCAGATTATATATGGTTCACAAAAATAACATGTTTTGATAGTCAAATCGGTTTGAAGCTTACAGGATAAGTAATAATTAATAATTTTATGTATATAAAATTATATTTGTTAACACAATTACTTTTCTTATTTATCTTTTCAAGTAACGACCGTATGACGTATCAAAAGGCCAGAAAATAATGAACAAAAAAAATTATGAACTACCGAAGTTTATTATTATTTTATAAATATATAAAAATAATAAAAATATTGTATCTAGATTAAATATTTTTTAACTCGCGCTAATATAGTTATCTAATTGACATAGTTAAAGTGTAACTGCAGTTTTACCATGGTTCTTAATTATGTATTAAAAAGTATGTTCTGTCTTCTTGTCAATTAAAAATGAAGAACGCAATGAAAAAAGCGTTTGTTAATTTCAATAATAATTCGATCAATTGAAACATTAAGCTTATTACGTTAAATTTTTCGGATTTTATAAAAACATAAAAAGTCTTCTACTGTAAATCACTGTAAAATTGTTTAAAACTGCCTTATTTAACCCGAAACCATAAATGATAAGTTTAATGAAATTATCGAGTCAATGTTAAAATGTAGGTAGCTATGCTTGCAAAATGATTATGAGAAAAGAATTGTATCAGCAATAAATACAATTGTTTCCATAAAATATTAAAATAATTTTTGAGCTCAACCAAATTCATATAATGATACTGTAACCACAAAAGAATCCGTGCAACGCCTAACTTATAATAAACTCTTTCAGAGACTGCTGCAGACTGAATATATGTAAAAGCGACTAGTAATGAAAATAACGATTTTATTCAAGGATCGATAAAAAATTGTGTAACAAAGAGTTAATTTGTAAATTGTACTTGGATAATGTTGGAGAGCATGTCAGTCACTTAGTATAAAGTAGTACCTATTAAATATGACATTTGAATAATACAGAATACTCCTGTGCTGTTTAGTCGTTGTTATGTATCGTATCTCAACTTTCAAAATATTAAAAACACGAACGGCAGTCATGAAGTTTTGTTATAAAGTTATGTCTAAAATATTGTACATTAGATCCGTTTTTCTCTGCGTACCACATAGTGCAGGTAATAATGAACGACAGAGTCGTCAATGGTAAGTAGTGACTGAAGCCCTGTACATTAGCGTTAGTATTTCAGACTATTTTGTATTAATTGTTATAGAAATATAGATTAAAATGTACCTAAATAGAATTCAAGGCATTAAAATAAAACATTTTACAGTTAAAATAAAAAAGTTATAATTGTTCGTATTATTTTCCTGAATTAAAGAAAACGAATTTTCTTTTATTGGTATATTCAGACAATGTTTCGATCTTCAGTAATTAAAAATATTTAAAAAATTCATTCTCGATAATTAATTTTTATGAATTAAATATCAACATTTGTAAAGACATTTTTATTAATTGATTAATTGGAGTAAACTTTAATTTTATGTAACGTTTTATTATCTCAATGAAGAGATTTGTAAATTATAAGCTATGTTATTTATGAACCAGTAAACTGCAACAATGATGTATAATTTGTCCAAATTTATTGTGCATTCTTTGACATTGATTATCATTTTCATTATAAATTTCTTTTACATATTCCGTTATGATTCAGTGATGTAATTTCTGATGGTACTGCCAATAAATATTATACCAGTGACAACAGTTCCATTAAAATTGCCTAGAGCAATGTAGCTGAGGTTGCGTTCGGCTCACACGGAGTAACGAGTATTAAATAATCAGAAAAACTATTTAATTAGAATCAAACATTTACTTGAAAAATATGATTTTCAAATATTTGAAATGTGAATTAATTTATTTAGTTTATTTATTCAGGTTTATACCTGTCGTATATGAAACTGCTCTCACGGAGTAAACCTTTGAATGTTTATCAAACTTATTAACAAAACAGGAATGAAACAGACACTACATTAAAAAATGTAGTTCTATTTGAATACAATGATGATGGGATTATTATTATTATAATATAACAAGGATTATTTCAATATTTACTGGTTTTCATCAATTAAACTGTAATTTATATACAATCATATAGTAATTAAATTAACTAAATGTTTTCATTAAAATTTATTTTGTTAACACAATAATTATTTAAGGCAGATTCAACGAATATATAGACATTGAAGGCATTTAGAGTATTCGTATTACATTTATATATAAAAAGGTATTCTCTCGTTTTTCTTTTCTGTTTTAGTTTCCTTTTCACTTTAGTTCACTTCACTTTAGCTCGAAACCGGTAGTGCTCTGTCTCTCCGCTGTTTGTACAGGCTCTGCGCTTAGTGCTTACTTATTAAAAAGGTAGTTTTCTCCAAAATGTTTATATACTGGTGAATTTTTCGTGATTCGACGATGTTCGGACCTGTGTACTTTCTATTTTAGTACATATAAGTGACCTACCTCTAATTAATATTATCAGTATAATATCAATATTACAGCACAATATTTTAAACGCTTTGAAGAACTCAAGGTAATCATGTTATAAAAAATGGTATATTTTAATTTTTATAATTTCTGTATATTGACCATTTGATATAATTCGTTCTATTCTATTCTATACATATTAACTTTAATTACGTTTACTAATTATTTTATGAACTATTTAAATTTTTACTAAATGTGTATTCTAAATTTGATATAATACAATCTCATTAAAATGTAATATTTAAATATCTTTTAGTTTCTTATTGTAGTGTTTTAATTGTCCCCTTAAACGAAGAGGGAAGAAGGGTAGTGTACAAGACTGAAACTGACAAAATAAATATATTAACAATAACAATGGATTAAAGAAAATAAAGAATTGACACAATAGATCAACTTATAGTTTCACTAAATAAATAATTAGTACTATTCTGTCACAGTGAAACCGAAAAAGAAGAAAGGTATAGTGACGCACCTTCATATACTACGTACGTTGGTAAAATAGCAGAAGTCACACTTTAATATAGGACAGTAATGAATTCATGAAAATTTACATGCTGAATAGACATGTTGAATATATTTTATATATATGTATTTTCCAAAACTTAAAATTTCCAAAATTCAAAACTTAAAATTTAAACTGAAATATATAATCTTACCGCGAAAACTTTGAAAATAAACTTTTACTCTACTCTTAAGAGACTTGGCACAAACATTTAAAAAAAGAAACCAAAAGACTAAACTTAATATATTCTGCACACACAAAATCACTCTTTCTCTCTCTCTCTTTCTCTCACTCCAACTCCCACTCTCTCTCTTTCTTATTGTTTGTTTCATCATAACACTTTCTTTCCCCTTGAGTAGCACATCAGTTGGTTTTGTGTTTTGAAAAGTGAAATACAAAAGCTCAACACGTTTTCTATTTAATTAATATTTATTTGTCTTTTGATCTCTTCTAAACTTCGAGCTGATGGCGAATATTATTTTTAAAACATACATTTTGAATGAAAATATTAAAGACTTGTAAATCATATAAACTAATGGATTGACAACATGGCGGTAAATTATTTATGACAGTTTTGCAAACACCAGTAATTATCATTCAAGTATTTTGCATAATTTATTTGAACATAGTCTAATTTTAGATGATTGATTGATAGGATGTAGCAGATCAACGCGCCATACGATTATTTAACACAATTAACATGCAGTATTCGTTGACTCATTTGAAAATTGTTTTTATAACAGTGAATTTATGTTGACTTAAATATATGCATGTATACAATGCATATTAAATCGAGATCAATGAAAGTAACTGAATAAAAAACAATTTATGTAACATATATAATGAAATATATAATTTGATCAATTTCACCGTTTGTATAATATATATTTTCATAGTAGTACTGAATCCACCTACAATATATAATTGTGTAATATATTTATTATTGAAAAACAAGAAAATTTATTTACAAGCTAGCAAATTGATTTTGCTTTATATAAGTTTAAATGACTAACTGACTATATTATTTAAAAAAACAATCAAGTTTGAAGGATACTCATATTACATGGCCATATACAATGTAATATGAATATAATACGGATATAATACAAATTTGTAATAAAATGTAATTTCTTTTAATATTACAGTGTCATATAATTTTAATTTTATAATAATGACCGTAAATGTGTAGGTGAAATAATACAAAGTGTAGCCGAACATTGATATATTACCGAACTTAATTATTATTATTGTATTATTATTATTATTATTATTATTATTATTATTATTATTATTATTATTATTATTATTATTATTGTATTGTCAAACAATAATAAATTAAGGCTGTAATAAACTGCAAAAAATTATTGAGTATATATATATATATATATATATCTCAAGAGATTTACCATATAACAGTATTATATCAAAGTATTCATAACTCAGTTGTTTCCTCGTCTACATTAATGATATTTATACACAATAATCTTTAAATTTTTCATAATAATTGATGTGAAATGAAGTCACATTGAGTTACACTGAGTTAATTGCTATACTAAATAACAATATATATAAATTCAGGTAATATATAGTTATATCCCATTCAAATAAAGTAACAATTAAATCGCATAAACCCAAATTTTTTTTTAAAAAATCCAGAATTCAAAAAATTATTGCAAGCGATGATAAAATAAAAGATGATAAAAATGTTATCTCTTCAAAGAGTGTAAAAAAACCTTTGAGGATCTGAGAGATCCATTTTCTGACAGATTGAATTAATATGAGTTCTCGCTTATCAGTTTATCCAGAGTGGACAGTAAATAATTAACTTATAAAGTTCCACACGTCATACTTTACAAATAGTTAACTACTCTTGACTTTATATTGTATGTGGGGTAAAATAACTCGACTTTCACGGATATTTTAAAATATAAAAAAATATTTAAAATATCACAGAAAAAAAATTGTATTTGAGTTCTGCGGATGTTTGTTGAGCAATTATATAAAAATAATTTATATTTTGCAGTCTACTTTATCTTATAATGTAACATATCATCTAAAAATTGTGTTAATGATAATATTTAGATAGAAAACTAAATTCTAAAAATCTAAAACTGTTTCAATATAATTATTCTTGCTGATTAACAATCTGTGACGATATTATCCTATTTTTATACATTTTTTCAAGGACACTTTACAGAGGTAGTGAGATACATCTTTTTGTATTATTATTTTAATATTGAATTATAACTATATAACTTTTTGGATAACCCGATCGGGTGATTAACTCGGTTGAGCCAGATTTCTAAAGAGTTTTAAATATCATTTTATAATGTTATAAATACGAAGAAATATTTTATTTAGTAAAAGGTATATTGCAATTTAATTGTTGAAATAAATGTTAAATATTTCAAATTACAAGTTATTGAATCATATTATTATATATTATGTTATTAACGATATTGGTTTTAATTTGTTTTAAAATTCATATAATACATCGAAAAAGTTATATTTGACATCATATAAAGTTCGTATTTTTATGGGAAATTATTTATACTTCAGTTAGTCCCTGCCATTACAATTATGAAACAATCGCATGATTTTGATAAAATTGATTACAAGTATCCTTTACAAATCCTAACAGTACGATTATGTAGTGACATACTGTTAGCCGACACGATTTAAATATAAAAAACCGTAGAAAATCATATGTTAAATGTTCTGGTTAAATATTGTATTAAGAAATAAATGCGTGAAATAAATTAAAATTCGATAGATTTCAAAACATCTTCTATTTGCTAGATGTCTAAAGAAAATAACATATTTTCTTGTCAAACTATTTTATTAATTTTTTGTGATATCTGCTTTAAACATAAAAAGAAATGTGTCTGTGCATAATATATATTGTATATATGTGGCCTACCCTGAATTAACTTTAGGCTGTTAAATGAGGATTACTTCGGCAGATTAATGGATAATATGGATATTGCAACTAACACAATAAAATATGTTTTATTCTAGTAAAGAGTGATAGAAGAGTTCAATCATAAATAATTTAAGAAAGATCTGTTAGAACTTGTTAAATAGTGTAAAAATAATAATTATTAAAGAAAAACATTTTGAAAATTTGTTACTAATTTACAAATAATTATGAGATTTATGTATTTCCAACTTAGATTTACTTATTTTACGTGAAGATTTTTTATAGTCAAAGTTTTTTTTCTTTAATTATATTATTGCGCTCAAAACAAATTATTAACAGTCGGACTATTATAATGGTTATTTGAAATATTTTATGCAGTCATGTCATCTTTTTGCAAGGATTACAAAGACATAGCTCTTCTTCTTTCCATTTCCTTTACCCTGGCTTACAGTTACCGCTTTTATTGAGAATATTTAAAAGAATGTATGGTGTGTAATAAATTGACAATTTATTAAGTTTTATTTGTATAGACAATAGTTGCTAAAGCAAGGCATTATTATTATTTTTTAAATGAAAGTCGCAAATAAATATGCAAATATTTAAAACTTAGAAGATTTTAATCCTGCTGTGTTTTGCGATTTACTGTCAGTGTTTTCTTATTTTCTTCTATTTGATACGAAAATACAAATTTATTCCCTTTACATAATAATTTAAATAGGAAAACAGTTCTAAAAAATAAAACAGAATTAATACTGAATAATCAAATCATTGTGTAATTTTTGGAAATTGGTAGAAAAAAATGTATTATAAAGATAATAGTTATTATGTAATAATTGAGTAGATTAATTATTTAATTTTTAAAGTTAGTTAATTGTTAAAGTTGATGAAATAGTTAATTTTTAAAGTTTATTAATTAGTTTATTAGTTAAGTTAATCAATTAGTTCATTCATAAAGTTGATAAATTAAGTTGAAAATTAAGTTGATAAATTAAGTTGATAAATTACGTTGATAAATTAAGTTGATAAATTAAGTTGATAAATTAAGTTGATAAATTAAGTTGATAAATTAAGTTGATAAATTATGTTGATAAATTAAGTTGATAAATTAAGTTGATAAATTAAGTTGATAAATTAAGTTGATAAATTAAGTTGATAAATTA